>JAVQJG010241456.1:0-13258 GCA_036024015.1 Craterocephalus amniculus | reverse complement strand
TATCTATCTATCTATCTATCTATCTATCTATCTATCTATCTATCTATCTATCTATCTATCTATCTATCTATCTATCTATCTATCTATCTATCTACATCCATCCATCCATCCATCCATCCATCCATTCAGCATTAGCTGAGTTCTGCCTTAAGAACCCGTCATACAGATTTGAATCTTCCACTACTGGTTGAAAGTTCGCACCACTCACTCATGCTTCTGCGGCCATGCTGTTCACAATGATCAGTCAGATGGCTGCTTGAAGGAGCCGTGCTGTGCCCCATGATGCAACAGCCTTGATGCATCAATTTTCAGTTTTGGGAATTCACTTTCAATAAATTCAGTGTGGCACATTTACTTTACACACACATTTGGGAAGGCACAAAGAAAGGTTTATCATTATTCAACCTGACCTTTTACCAGAATGAGATAATTGAAATAAATGTTCATAGTACTGTAGACATTTTTCTCATGTGAACACAATATAGTAACAGATTTGTTCAAGGAGTTATTCAAACAAGCATCCATGCTGTATATCCACTTTTCTGTAGTACTGTTTTTTATATTATGTCCTTAGTAACCAAGCTCTTTTTTGTTTTTCTGAAATAAGAGTCTTAAACATCAATAAACACTTTTGTAAATGTGTTTTTTTGTGTTTAATTGACCAGGCTTAATTTACAGTAGTCAGACACAGGAAACACAATTAGATTAAGCAATTAGAAGTGCCAGTCATAGACTGTTTATTGACTTTAGATAGACTACAGGGATAGCACAAAATTCATGTTTTAAAAGCATACCATGGCCAAATTCAATCCATTTCCTAATTCAGAGGTATTTATCTGTTGCCGTCAGCTATGCACATTTAAGTCCTGTGGGCCAACGTTTGTCAAAATAAATTTTTCCATGCCTGGCTTGTTGAGAGTGACAAGTGTGTATTTAATAAACCCTGATTTGTTTACCAGCTGAGCACTTAAGAACATAGGCTCACTGAGCAATGACAGCTTGGACAACAGTCAAATGCATGTCGAGATGCAATGTTACTCTCTGTGTGTACATAGAAGTAATAAGACAGTCCTGAACATCCATTATGTTCCATGCAGGTTTTGACGTGGGGTCATTTCAACTCTTGTGGTACCTCATCAATCATATCCATATACATCATGCTGATGCAAAACCCAACATATCTGGCAGTTTAAAAAGCATGGTTTTGCTAAAGTCCACGTTGATGTAGACCTCACCTTGGACTTTGCACTCTATGCATTCTCATTTTTAGACTGTTAAACCATAGCAGGAATGTCTTGAAGCAACAAAGACCACTGATACAAAACACACAGTAATTGTTCCATCTGTGATGTCATAGTTACAAACTATGACAAAATGTTAAACGGGCAAAACAATTTTAATCTTTCCTGAAAGAAGCCTATTGCTTTGCAAATTGTCAAAGTCCCTTTTTTCCCAGACTGAATCTACATGTTTTGAAAGCAAGCAGGGAAATGTGCAAAATGTCCACTAACTGCCTTTACACCAAGCCAATGGGATGTTTATTCATCATGGTTGCTGAGTGATGAAATATATTTAAAATACTCCCTAAGTTTATTTTGGAGGATCCTCAAATTTAAATACAGCCAGAAGAATTTAGTCTCTTGTGTGCCATGATCAATCATCTAAAGTAATTTTTTAATCCTATGAGAGGGAACAATGTGAGCTATCGGTTTCTAGCATTTTTATTTTTTATTTTTTTGTCCTTCAAAGGTTGTATATGTAAAAGAAACATTCCCCTCACGTCTTTTTTTTTTTAATGTGTTGTACTTATTATTTGTGTCACTTGATCTACATTTCAGTGTTGGGAAATGCAAGCCCAGTTAGACACAGTTAATATCCAGCAACATAAAGACGGCCGACCATTAACCTGACCTTTCATTCTGGAAGACAGGCAAACATGAGGAGATTTACTACTCTAATCAAAGCCCTGCCGGCTGCTGGAAATTGACCGTGAATGACGTCATCAACCTGTTCACACAATGATGGTTTGATTTATAAAGTATACAGGTCACTAGGCTGAGAAGAAAAAAAAAAAGATTTCAGAGTCCAATACTGAGTGTGCAGTGTAAAAAATATGACCAAAGTCTTGTATTTGTCTTCCATCAGTGATTCTCAAGTGAAGCAGGTTTTCTCATCTCAATTTGATTTCTTTTGGCCTGAACCTTCAACACTTACCTCTTTCAGATGGAATCCGTTGCTTTGCTTTAATCACACATTGTATACACTGACAGTGCATTCAACTTATCAGCAAGTAAATTATTCACTCTCATTTAATAAAATAATAAGAATCCCCATGAAAGTTAAAGAAGAACTTTTTTTTTTTTCTGACTGGAAATAAAAAAAACACAGCTTATTAGATTTCTCAAATAAGGGGAGCATGTGGATTCAAAGAAAAAGAGTGTCACCATACTGGTAAAAGAAAACAAAAACCTGCATGGTATATTCTCAGCATACGTTGGCCATGGTGTTTCTGTGCGGTGCCTGTGCAACATCAAATGAAGGCTATCCGAACACCTTCGTTCCCTTGGAGTGTCCTGCAAGTCCAGTCCACTTTGTCTCCAAGTTCCTGCAAAAGAATAATACGCTTACATGCTACAGGATGATGGATGGTGTATGTTTAGTTAGCAAAAACAGCCAGGTTTTCACTTTTATTAAACAACTTAGAACCTGGTGGATATTCTACAGAAATTCCATCAGAAGTAGATGAGATTAGTCCACCCGAAACCATGTTTTGGAATGCAAGATGCTCGAATTAATAAAAAATACTGGCAAAAAAAATAAAAATTACTATGGATGTAATAACAATGAAAAATACACGTATTTGGAGAAACATAAAAAATCCTGACTTGTTAAGGAACTGAATAAATATTAGGAAAGTTTTCACAGTTTTACAAACCCAATATCAGCCAAGTTTTTCTTTAAAATATTTCTACTGGTGTTCCTCATTAAAAAAAAATCACTTTCTTAGCCATAGGTTTTTCTTATAAAGACAAAGACCATGTGTAAATAGATGGAAATTGAAAAGATGTTAGACTTCTTAACCTGGCGCCAAAATAAAGTACACAATTTCAAAACATGCCAAGTTCTGGGTGGATCAAACAGGTGATTTGTCATATTTTGCCTGGTTTTGACAAGATATATACAGTTTCTGTGACTTGCAGGAGCAATTAAAACAAATTAACCAAAGTTCAAGAAGTAAACACCAGAGAGTTTCTGGTCATTTTTGTTGTTTTTGTTTGAAAATCAGTGCATTTCCAAGTCACTTTACTCAAATTTGCTGTGAACAGATGGTTTCATGTAAGAGCTTATTTGGAGTCCTTTTTTTTAAGGTAAATCTTGTGAGTTGCCAAGCCAAAGCACATAGAGAAACATACATTGCAGATATTTGTTATAATTGTTTTTTAGGACCAATCACCATACACTTCATATTCACTTATATGGACTTTACAAGAAATATAAGTTTCATTTATTTATTTTTGACTACCAAAGATAAAAAGAAAAAACTTTCAACCTGTACCGTGTAATTACTGTACATATAGGCTAATTTTCAGGCAAAACAAAACACAAACAAAACACAAACAAAAAACAAAAAGACAGCAATTTTGCAAAGGCTAACTATAGCTGAAATAAAACATCATGCATCATACTATTTATAAAGTAGTATCATGAATCAGAGAAGTGTAAAAAAATAAAGGAAAGAGAAGCTCTGTGGAGCTAGAAGTGTTTGATTGGGCCCTCAACAATGATTGTGGTCTGAACGGCCTCACAAAGCACAGAACCACTTTGTTTAAACCAAGTTAATCCAAGCATGGAGGCAGGACACTGAAATTGCAGGCCTCCTGAAAGGGGATCTGGGGGTCCAAAGGCTGAAGTTTATATAGAATAAATAAAAAAAATTAAGACACAACAACACAAACGATTAGCCAGAGTCATGCACTTATCTTTTGCTGATGGACGTAGTTTTTGTTGTCATGCATTTATCATTTCTGCTGCTAAAACTGTATGTTACAATTCTAAATACAGAAACAACAGTTATTGGCTTGAAAACTTAGACTGAAAAAGGATGAGAAAATACTATTAAATATTATAATTTCAGCATTTCATAATCTAAGATAAAAGCAAACATTAATAAAAAAAAGAAATACATTTGTCTTTTTATTAATCATAAGACTTTCCTTGAACGCTGAATGAAAAGTTCTTCATTAGTGGTGTGACTTCACTCTCTGTCCATTAGACAATTAAACCTGACAACCTTGTCCTGCACGTCTGCACCAGCAGTGTGGTAATCAGCAATGTCTCTGCAAACCACAGTATGGATTTCAGACCTGAACTGCTGAGGACTTCCATGGCTCACATGTGGTGCAGAACACCTCTGCCAAGCCTGTCAGATCCAGTTCCCGGCCGCTGCTGTCTAAATGGATCCTGATTGGCTATTTGGACAGGGAAGTGTGCAAAAGGTTGACATTTAAGAGATTGAATCGCTGCCGCTCCACGGTTTCACACTGTAGAGAGAAACATTTGGGGGAAAAAAAGCTAAATACATGTATGTTACATGAAATTCAATATATCTGTTGTGACCTTTTTCGTCATTTTGAATCAGCACTCATGAGAGTATTAATCTTTATTTCTAGCATGAATTATTATGACATTTTGATACAATCTGTGCTACTGGACTGGAAATCAGTCTGTTATGATTTTTTTTACTGCTGTGTCTGGTGCATGATGAATGAGTTTTGACATAATGACTTCAACCCAACCCTCTAAGAGTTTTGCCAACAAGGCATCTTACCTACTGAGAGTCAACGGCCACACTCGTTTAGTTGATATTCTTTTGCAGGCCTTTGGAAATGGCAATGCAAGGTTGCCAGTGCAACTTGCACCCTTCCACAATTCTATCTTAATGTGTCATCCATTTATCAAATCAACCTATAGGGCTGAAAAATCCAGAATTACTACTGTGAACAACATCACGACAAATGTCTCGTCAGCTTTTGGAAAAAAAACCTGAAAACAGACATTATAAAAACAGTAAGGGTGAAATTTCATTTGCATTTGAAAGGAGCTTAATAGTCCGTAATATTCGGTCAAAGGGATTATAAACCTGCACACAGTATAACTATGTGATTATAAATGGGCCCTTGTTGTGATGATGAAGCTGGCACATCTGCAGCCTGCAATAGGCTAGAGAGGAGACAGTTGACAACTATTGCAGTAATGTTTGCATTACTGTGTTTTTAGATTAAAATAATAATACAATGACAAAATCCCATAAAGTAAAATGAGTCAAACTAAACTTCAGTCATCTTAGCTGAGTCAGAATATTGACAAAAAAGTTTAATGTGGCTACACGTAGAAAGTTCAGGGTAAAATTATCGCCCAATTAAACAACAACAACCTTTTAGAATTCATAGATTAAGTATTGCTTCTAATGGCAAATTGTTTGCATTCAATTCCTATCTGTGTGTAACTTGTTTAATTAATGGATAAAATGAATGTGAGGAAAATAACCAAAAAAAAAAAAAAACAGGGCTGAGTGAGTGTGGGTGTGAATGACTGCATGTGTCTTTGTGTTGGCCATCGCAACCGAGCTGCTGCAATAAGCTAACATCAATTAATAGAACCTTATCCGGCTTTACATTAGCCAAAACCTCCCAGTTGATGGTTTTGGTCGTTTTTGCCTCAAAGTCAATTTGACAGAAAACAGTTCCATGGTCAACATACCTTTATTGATAACTGGGAGTTGATTTGTTTTGCAGTAAAATAGAAGCGGTCATCCTTTGTACAAAAAACGAAAAGAAACACACTAAACCTCTGATGCTTAAATTATTAATTTTTTTTTTTTTTTAAATAAAATATTTGACTTCTACAGACTTGTACAATGATACTTTTCTTTATTTTTTATATTATTTGACTTTTATTTATTTATTCTCTATAAGATATCTCTAAGATAATATGTTGTAATATTTATGGTATAAATGTTTTATAGAAATATATTTGTCTTGTTTTCTTGTCTTGGGTATCACTGATGCAAACTTGGTAAATACAATGTATGGAAATATTCCAGATATTATAATATATTTATTTATTCTACAGTGAGTGGCAATGTGTTGGATGATTTACTAATGTACAATGAAGTAACTAATTTGCAAATATATTCTCCACACTTCTGCATATACTAGAAATAAGCGTTTTAATAGGTGGATGCTATGCATCAAAGGGTTGAAACCAAAACCAGACACAATGCACAAACATGAAAAGTAATGCTAATCTGAGATTTAGATGTCAAGACATGCAGAAAATACCAGATGAGAGCAGTTATTAATGTAGTATCTCTTTTTAAAATGGTGTTGGTAGACTAAATGTATTTATTTGATGTTTGGAATTACTAATGCAAAAGTAGCTTTGTTAGTTTACTAATATTTGACTTTCTCATCTTAAATTTCTACAATAGGATGTTGGGCTGTAATGCTGCTGATAGTGATCTGTATCTGGACATCTAATTTGACAACATTATTAAAAAGAACATCAAAATTCTACATCAGTATGGATAATTTTGCCATTTAGGAAACAAACCTCTTCTCAATAATTTTAAAAGTGCAAGTATAGCACAATTTTTGGAAGAACATGCACAAGTTTTAAAATTCCAATGTTAAAAGGAAGCATTCTGTTTTCCTTATATTGAGAAGGACAAGTTAAAAAAGAAAAAGAAAACAATTCATCATTTAATTTTACAGAAAGTATTTTATGTATTATTCTATTCGGATTGATTTATGTCAACAGACACAATGAGACAATATCAAACCTGCCAAAAAACACAAATAATGTATTTGAGAACCCTTGTAAGAACCTAAAGTGAAGTGGCATAAAAAGATATTGTTATTGACTAAAAACCTCCCAGGTAGGCTTGATACAGTCAACAATCGTTGCTATTTTCTCTTCATCTTCAGGAAAGCCCCTGAAAAACATTGAAGTGATTTGTGAGTCCACACTCACACAAATCATGGAGTATATTCATTAATTTGTATATTTAGTTAGGCGAACCAGAAGGGGGCCCCGGGTTTATTAACCACTTACAACAACAGTGCTCTTTAATGAACCATTAACCAATCCTTTTCAGGCTACTTTTTATTTCATTCATTCATAGTGATGTTTATACCAGTAGAAGTCAGTAAATGCAGCTAATTTCCCTCAGCATAGCTATGCGTAAACCAAATATATTTCATTTGCTGTTACTGGAATAATTCAGACTTTTTCCTGTTATAAGAGCAAAACTTTAATTTGCAATCATGCGGTTTCTTTTTCTAACACACAAAATCTGCCTGTTACAAAGCACCTAGCAGTGAAGTCCATTAAAACTTCTGTCAAAGAGCTGCTGATAATTCAATATGTACAGCAAAAATAGTTTATATACATTTTAACCTGAATAAATGGGATACATACTAGATGATTTTACTTGTATCTAGAAATGTTATAATATAGATGTGAGATGTCACGACTACTTGTTCTATTCTTTGTAAGTCTGTTAAGGGATCTTTCAGACTTCCTGCCTGCAACACTGGTCAGGTTACACTGAGGGGCGTATGAAGATTGTTATCATCCGGTGATCCGTCAGAGTAAAAGCGACATCTTCTATACACAGGAAATGCATGCATTCCACATGAACCGAATGGTCAAAAAGTCCAGGACAGCTGAGGATAAGTGGTTGTTTCTATGAATGGAGAAATGAGGGAAAGTGAACAAGTATTGTTTGGTCTGTAATCAGTCTTCATGAGAGACAATGCCTCTTTGATTGTAGCTCCAAGATTCAAGTTCAATGCCAACGAATCAATAGGCTCTGGTGCTGGGGCCCCAGCTGTCAGAGGTCAAATGAGTAGGAGGGTGCAAAGGGTGAGAGAGGGGGAAATGGGAAGTAGATGTGTTTTAAGGTCAGACAGAGAGACTTCTCTTCTTTGTCTCTCAACGAGTAAATAAAAGAAACAATGAGAGAAAAACAGTGAAACAATTAGAACAATCATTTGGAGTTCTACTAAAAACAAAAAAAAAAAGTCTGGGTAGTATAGTCAATAAGCTGCAGCACGGTATCCTGATGATTGTATTTTTGGTCAAATCTTTCTATATGTTGCTGTATGTAAAATGCAGTTGTTCCTCATCTAAAGAGTTATTGTTTTGTAAACTGACTATTTAATAGAAATGTTTACTAAGCAAACAAGAAATCTGATTTTTTCTTTCACGGAGGTGAATGCTGAAAAAGTGTTGCACGGACATGTTATAGCTAATGGTCATGCACCCAGTGTTTCAATAATGTCTGATCAGAAGAAACATTGCATTATCTTTGAAACATATTCTTTGATAAAATGTTGAAAATTACAGAGAAATGTAAATACTAGATTAGGTTTTTGTGTTGTTAGAAATAAAACTGAAAAAGTCTGACACACAACATATCCTGGACCAGTATTTAGCTTTATCCGATGATTCACTTTTCAGTTTCTCTCCAATGATCCCAAAAAAGTTGAGTCTGACTTCTCACGAGATGGTGGATAAAAGCATAATTATACTGTTCGGCAGTTTTGGCTGTAATTCCATCACTCCAATTAAATATTAATGGAATTCCGTACAATATTTTCTCTTTTAATTTCTGCCAACAGGTGGATGCAGGGACAGGGGAGGGGCTCAAACCAAAAGCAGGTAATATGTAGGGATCATGGCAGCAGCGTTGTTGGCAGAAATCATGAAGCAATAAGGAAGGAAGTTCAATGTCAGTGCTAAAAATGGGGTAAAGAAAAATAAGTAAAGGCATGAAAAATAAGACAAGGCCCAAGTGGACACCCAGCTGCTTTATCTAAACATGAAACAAACAGAGGGCATTATACATCTCCATGAGAGAACGCAAAAGATAATCATCAGGAACACCTACAAAAACAGAAGCCAAAATACACAAATCATCATAGGTGGCAATGCTGTCCAAAAATCTTTATAAACCTTATGGGAGCTGTCTGGTCCTCTGGTTCTTTCATTGGGGATATCAGGCTTCATCCACTCGTCATCCACTGGCAAAGTTTCTAAAGCCATGACTTGACCTTGCTTTTTATTTTATTTTTTTATTGTTAAGGAATTGAACGTTTTTTTTGTCTTATGGCTCTAGTCAGGGTGAATACAGGTTTTTGTATAATTGTACAAAATAATGTGTGTTGTTTCCTGTTAAATCGCTTTCTGTGAAAGAGGCTTTTATTTGTGAATTCTGATAAGTGATAACTATTAAATAAAAGCAAAATGCAAGACAGATGTTTTTAAAATAAAGTTTTTCTCATAGTTATAGTTTCTCTCAGTTATACTTCAGTGGACAGAGAAGAGCTCTCTGAATAGTATATTTTCTCTGGTAATTGACTGTACACTAGACTCAGCAAGTTACAAAAACAGCCAATTACAAAGATCAAAATTTGCTAACCACATTTGGAAAACTCAATCTACAGTAAACAGCAGCAGCACAAAGGAAGGTTTCAAAAGGAAAAGATGGACTGTGTTAAAGTGACTGGCAGTGACCTTTCCGTCATTGCAGAAAGGTTCCTGCCAACAAAAAAAGAGGCTGAACACAAAGCAGTGGGAAAGTTGGCAGAGACTGCCAGCAGACAGCTGACAGGCAGTAGAAGTTTCTTGCTGCAAGAAACATTATGGTGTTTACAATGTGGCAAAAGTTTCTGCAACAGAGTAACAGTGTATAGTGAGCCATTCATGCCCAAGGTACATTAAATATCTGTACTTTCTCTCTGAAATAAAAGAGAGGAAAAGGGATACTTGAAAATCTGATTGGTGGGGGATTTAAAAAATATTTTTTATTATCTATTTATTATTATCTATCTATTTATTATCTTAAGTCTTTGGGATTACTTGAAAAGTTAGATTAGTTTGACAAATTATCATTATAGGGGATGACATAACTGTGAGTGACTAAGCACATGCGGACTAAAAAGCCCCAATTCCAATGTGAGTAAAGGAGATTCAGGGGTTTATCTTGCAATAAATAACTGCTTAAAAGTTTATAAAATACCACTTACTACTCTATACTGCATTGTGAAACGAAAGAGCTTCTCCCTGAGGAACGATTCATAGTTAGATACATAGTTAGCATGATAGGGGAAGCATTGGCTCAGTAAAAGATCAGGTCTACCAAGCACCGAAGGGGTTGGTGGTTTGCCCATTAGGACACAACTACAGTCAGTCTGTTGTGTCTTCATCAACCTTGCCTCCTGTGGCGTCATCGCTGGTGCCTGAAGTTTTGGTGGTGCTCAGGCAGACTTTCTGTGTGAACTGGCTGCCACATTTTTATCTGTCCGAGGGAAGTTGTGAGTCCACATGCAGCTTACTGTACCTCAAGTGTGTTAATATTCCATTAATGAATATTGGATTCAGTTTAAAAATGCTTTGGTTGTCTTGAAAAGCAGTATATAAACATAATCTATTCTTAGCGGATTCTGGATGGAATAAAGTGGTAGTAAAATAGAGAGTTGTGGATCTCTGCTAACCACTGCTTTGTTTCTTATCTGCTAGTTTTATAAATTTTCACTAGAAAGCTCGGAGAAAGAGGAAGCATACAGCATACCACCATCCCCATTAATGTGGTTATTTTGCATAGAAAACATCTTAGATCATGCCAATCATTATCTAAGATGTTGAAGTTGTCTGAGTTTTTAAAATCAGCTTCTTCAGCAGACATGACCTACAGTGTCCCAGAGCAGAGAACATTTTCCATTTACATGTTATTTGTAAGCCTAATTACTTTGTATGTGTTCTTGTCCTTTGTTTTAATCAAGTATTTTTTTTAAAAAGGTGATTATATACATGTTATACTGTAATGGGACAAAGTCAGTGCATATTTATAAATGCATAAGTTTGAATTGAAAAGTCATTGATTATTAAATCATTGAGGAACAGTGGTTTAGCGAATGCACCGGAGAGTGGTCGAGACAGCCACATAATGAATCACCGATGGCTGTCTGGAGGATGTATCATCTGAGCATTAGCTGAAACAGGGGACTACTGTTCGACTGAGATTTTTGGCTCATTGCCTACAGAACTACTGTCTAGAAGATGAATATTAGAAAAGTCTGAATATTTGCAAATTTTGATTTTAATATTATAACCTTTCGTATGACTTTTCTCACTCAAAATGAAATGAATGTATAATGTATTTCTATATGCATTGTTATTTTGATCAGAAAGGACAATAAAAAAAAGTCCTTAATAATTAACAGCAGCCGTTGGATGTGATTGCACCCACTAGACAGGAGGCATGTGGAAGGGTGGGTGCATCATAACATAACCTTAATTATAGTGTCTGTGCTGCAGTATCACCATTATGCCACATCTTGTCGAAATGGTACAAAGGGGAAGTTTCACTTCCTTTGACATGTCGGGGAGATGCGACAGAGAGGATTTTCAACAGAAAATTGTTGGCAGTTTAAATGTGTGTTGAGTAAAAATACAGTCCTCCAATAGACTGGCGACCTGTCCAGGATGTACCGTGTCTCTACCCCCGTGATGCTAAACGGGAATAAGCAGTATAGAAAATTAATGAGTTGTTGTTTTTTCTCCTTTGATACATGGGTCTAAATGAAACTGTTGCCACAAAGGAAGCCACAAGATATCCTGAGCACAGCCACCGTGTAACTAAACTGCAGCTGATACGGATATGCTGTAAATGTACAGTTTAGTAAAAATAACTAAGATGTGAGGGTCACACCGCCCTATCAGCCTGGTATGGCAAATAGTTAACCGACCGGTGTCTGCATTTGTCACTCATGACACATAAGCACATCTATTGTCTGATCAACAGGCTCACATAATACGTTTATCTTTCAAACCGCACTTGTCTAAACTCTGTGGGACTTGTGGGGGAATGCGTCACTGCACCGTCGCCCTTGAGAGGAAATGTAAAACACATGAAACAGAGGAAAGCTGTAATTATTGTCTAAGAGCTGTGGTGAAGATGAGGAAGGTTTGCTTTGTAATGGTGGCACAGGATTTTGCTGTGGACTCAAGTGAAAACAAACTCAGAATAAACTTTCTAAGTGCAAGAAGCATGTGTTGTTTCAACTCGCCAGCTGTTAATGATGAAAAACGACCATGTGGGCATGACGTTACTGTGTATGAAGATGAATCGAAAAAGAAGTCATGTTTGTAATGTTTGTGAGAATTTCTCCCTTTTCACCTGTTTTCTGTGTCATTACATAAAAAGAAGCCTCCTTCGTGGATAATAATTATTTCTGTTTAAATTATTTAAAAACTGAGTTCCTTGGAAGACTTTGTGAACAGATGCTGTCAAACTGAAAGTCACCTAAAATGTTTGTTCTACCTCTTTAATTTGACTTATTAGGCTTGTGCAGAGGTAATGTTTACATACTTCTCTATGATTTGATGGAGGTTTAGTCCTGCAGCTGCATCAGTCCATAGAAATATAGATTTTTTTCTCTCTAGGCAAGCTCGAAACATTTTTTTTTGTCTGTAGTGTATGCCTTTGTCATTTATTCTTACTGTAGTATCACATCTTATATTTCACATCTCAACTAATCTCACAACTTTCCTCTTTTTTACAACTCCAAAGTTTCAGATTTACTCATTTAATTATAAGCATGCAATTTTATGAGCAGAGGCCTAAAAATAGGCACAGGGTTGAAAAGGGTTAACTGAAAAGTTGCATTGAAAATTATGTTTAACTCGCCCTTCTGTTTTGTCTTTTCTTTTTTCAATTCCTTGTCTGTAAATAAATTTGAATGAATAAAACTAAACCCTTTGAAGTTGAAATAAACCATTAAATGCCCTATATTATGTAACATCCATAAATGATTATTATTATAAACACATAAAAGTAATTTTAAAACAATAAAGCAAATCACTGTCAATTACAATCAATGAAATTTTGATAAATGGTCTACAAACACTGACTGTTAAACTAGCAAATGTCCTTATCAGAGGTCTGTTCAGATGTAGCCTTTCTTATCTTCTGACCTATGATTCCTCTATGAAGAATTCACTACATGAGCAGAGAGCCTTATTTTATCCATACTGTCTGTTTATCTGGCTCACCCATCACAGGAATGCAAGTTTCATTTCATCAGTGCCAGAGGAGATTAAAAGTTCTCTCAATGATGTCTGAGGGAATCCAGTTTGTCTTGTCAGGTGTTAAAACTGTACTTCGTGTCATATGTAGAATGCATGAAAATCC
>JAVQJG010241442.1:0-16507 GCA_036024015.1 Craterocephalus amniculus | reverse complement strand
TGGTATTGAAGAGGCCATGAAGGACAGATACATCCCCAGCAGCCTTCGTTTCGAGATAAACGACGCGCCAGTTTGGAAGCTTCTGAATGGGGCAGTGATTGGCGCCGCTGTGGCGTATGTGACCTAATAAAAAGCGCTTTTGATACTATTTGTTTACAAATCTTTCAGCAGGTGAGTTAAAAGGCGTAAAGCATGTCGCAAAGCCTCGAGTGATTTAGACGTAAAGCAGCAGTGGATGTCGCAAAACCACAAGACGGAGCTTTTTTGTAAAAAAAAAAAGGTTAACTTGTTAAAATTCTGTTATTAACGATATAAACGATGGAAGAGAAGGAACACGATAGACATTTTTCTATCGTCCCCACGATATATATCGTCTATCGCCCAGCACTAATCTGAAGATAGAATGGATACATTTAACTAAAAGCCAACAGTCAATTACCTCCACCAGGGCCACATCCCTGGTGGAGGTGGCCCTGGTGCCGTGTAGACTCTGGGAAGTTACAGGTTTAGTGCTCTCTAGCAGCCAAAAGTTACATGGTATCCTTTAAGGTAACTGTCAGGAATTCGCATACTCACTAATTTGCATTAAAAGCACAGATACCACTCAGCAGCCAAATGAGACAAACAGAAGCTGTAATTTTCAGGTGTTTGCCAGCTTTGTGTTTCTTTCCTACATCACTGGCTCCTGAATCGAATCACATTTGTATCGTGAGGGAATTTGTGATCTTAGCGAACATTGAAATGTTATCCACTATACCCTTAGAAAGGAAGGTGTTAACTAACTAATGACAATAACGTTGCAGCCAAAAACTTTCTTTAGCCCCCAACTTGAAGACCACAAAAAAAAAAAATCATGTGTACATTAATTAATTAAAATTTTAAAGTGTTACCTTTGAGTGGCACGTGGGAGCCCAGCTCGCTGAGTTAGCCTCTGACTGCAGCAGTCAACCAGCCTTTTGAGAATATATAAGCATTCTCTGAAGGTGGAGAAGAAGGGGTAATGGCTGAGTATGCACAGAGAGGTCAGTGTGCTGTTCCGGCTCCGGGCGGCCATCTTCGCAGCACTCCGTTTGTGCTGCGGGGACTTGCCAGAGTTAAGCTCGGCCCCTGGCTGTCCACCTTCTTCTCCTGACGCAGGTGGAGGTGCCGACTCGGTGCTGTTGGCTGCAGACAACGCAGTGGACGGGCCTCCGCCGCTGCCATCAGATGCTTCACTTGTGGACTCATTCGCCTGTGCTGCCGTTTCAGCGTGACTGCTCTTATCTCCGCGAGGGCGGTGATGCCCACGCTGAAAGGACCGGTAGAAGTTGACGCAGATTCCATATCGGGTGATTCCTGAGTCCTTGTCGGTTAGCGTGAAGACGAACGAGGAGTCATCGCGTAAGCTGACTCTGCGCTGGCGTATACTCAGGCAGCCTTCTGGCTGGCAGAAGAACACCACATCTGGTGGGAGTGGGAAGTCGTGGTGGTCCTCCAAAGGGTATCGGCGGAGGAGCTGAGGAGTGTGGGCCACGCTATCACTACTTGGTTGCCTAAACAGTAGATGAACAGCACATTTGTTCTATTTAAAACAAACAACACATTTAACTGTAAATGTCAAGAGGTTCCACTGTTCAATAACTCTGCTCTCTGTACATTTGATAACTCATATGATGTAAAAAAAGAAAATAAGTCTGCATAATTAACGTTACAAGGTTAATTTACAAGCATATTTAACTGTAAAAAATTTACTGAGGAAGTAACAAGTAACTGTTTCATTCAATCATTTAATCCATTACGCACTTAAATCTCAAAATGGCCCATTAAGATGCAGAATGTTTCATCATAAGCAAATGAAACAAAAACAAACAATATTCACTCGCTAGAATAATTATATATTAAAATATTATAAAACAACATCCAACTATAATTCACTGAATTGTAATATTGGATGTGACAGTGGGTGTTTTTGCCTTATGCAGAGATGAGTGTTCCGTTTTATGTATGATGAAGCTGCAGCCAACTTAGACAAACATCAAGTAATAAACAAGTCAGCCTAAATCAGATTTGGTACCCACCTTGATCCAACCACCACCAAGTAGTCGAGAAGGCGTGGGCACATTTTCTTTTTCTCCATCTTGGATTGACCACGTCCTGTATGTCAAGGCATCCAGGATAAAGGTTCCCTCTTGAATCAATGGTTTCTTTGCATCACAGTAGGCGTATAGTTGAAACACAAGTCCTTGATCATCATGATGGTTAAAAAAACAGACAGACCTGTATAACACAGACAGGAAAATAGAAAAATAAATAAATGACAAATGTGTTTCAGCATTGTTTAAAAAACCAAAGGATTCTTCAGTTTCCTAACAGGTCAAAACATGGTTTGATCATTTATTATTTAAATCAAATAGAGCAGATATGGTGTCATTGGCAGGTTTGGCATAAGTGAGGATACACTTCTATAATAGATTAAGATAAAAAAGGTTGCTAAAAAGAAATCAGGAAAGACTAAAAATGTCTTTTTCACTAACAGTACCGCTTATATTTTATCGCAAGCTTAAAAAAGTTATGAAAACATCCCTATAAAGACAAGAGCGAGAAATGCACAATACAAACTATTAAAACTTCTACCCATCTAGTGAGTAAACCTCTCTGTTTTGACCATTTTGCCACCTTACTGTTTTACTTGAAGGATAAAGAGAGGCTCACTGATGTAGTAAGCAGCTTAGGGGTCTTGGTGGAATGAGCACCAGTGACAGCTTGTACTATGACCCATAAAGTCATGTAACTCACAGATAACGGCAGCAAACTTAACAACCACCAAAACATATAAATATTTCACTGATAAACAAAATTATTTTCACCAGCATAAAGCCACTGTATGGCTGTGGCAGTTCCCAACATAGTAATCTGCATATTATTCCAAGTACATGAACACAGGTACACCACAAATCCCCGACAATAACAACCTCGTTTCAAAAAGAAAAAACAAATTACTTCTATGACAGTATAAAACAAGTGAGCAGCTTCCCCTCAATCCAACAATATTTATCCAGATTCTATGGATGTACTCCAAGGTGATAATACCAAACCAATTTAAGTACAATAAACATAAAAGAACAAAATCCTGGACTGGAGTCTGGTGAAGGTAATATCACTTCCAGAAACACTGTTATGCCTACATTCCCAAGGAGATTTCCTCCTATTAGCAGCAATAATGCAAAGCAATTTTGATCTACAAATAGGACCTTAAACTGCCCTTTACAGGAACATGTCTGAGATCAAATTCATCTGATAGTTAAATAATGCTGATATGTGCTTTACACCTCCATCAAAAAGCAGCAATTAAAGAGAACAACAACAGGGCTGGGTTTGAAAAACTAAACAAAAAAAATATGCAAATTGATTATTCTTATGATGATACTGATGCAGAAAATGCAGGAACCGATTATTAAAAAAAGGCAAACAAATATATATAATTTGTTTAAGTCTGGCAAAGTAAACGTTTGGTTCTTCTATTACACGTACATACCATGTATTATAGGTCAAATAAGATCTTGAAAATCTTATTGAAATCAACACTGGAGATCTAGAAATACCTGTTGTCACTCTGCAAACAATAAGCACTGTCTTTTCAAAAAAATTCTTATAGATGCATAGTGAATTCTCATGAACATAACCAGACTTCTTTCTTGCATATCCATCTCTGCCCCAACAGATGTCCGCCAGCATGACGCTACAAAATGGCAGATCTACAAAAAAGCCAGAGCTTTTCCGATACAAGCACTGAGCAACAAAATAAGAAGTTTATGAAGTGCTATGATTTAAACTACCATTTATTATTTTGCAATCCTAAAATCCTACATTAAGAAGAAAACAAATTCCTGGAGTTACCCATGCTGCAACACGCTTGTTGAAAAAGGAAATTCTCCAATGACAGGATCTACTCTTATCAGTCATCATTCCATGGCGAGTAGCCGTTACAATAACACCAAAAGGCCATGCTTCAGATCCTCCACCCTGAAACACAAACATGTACAGGCAGTTGTCCATGCCCTAATGAGCTGCAGCATCTACAATTTGTCCAAAGGGAGAAACTATAGCACTTGTGAATTCTAGCTGAACTGGCAAAGGAGAAAGGATCTATACAGGATAGATATGAAATGCCAATTTTTTAATACCTTCCCACTGACGTGCAAACCATACAGATGTGTCTGCAGCCAATTTTTTTTCAGAAACCAAGATAATCTAGAAGTGTCTGCATGACTTCAACTGTTTCCCTGATCTTTCACCATGACCAGCTTCACAGTCAATCAATCCAGCAGGTTTTCCATGTATTCCTGCTCAAATTAATGAGTCAGTGTGCAAACTTGATAGGTTATTAGATCCATCTTATTTGATTCAGATTTGTTTAGTTAGGAATACAGTGAAAACACACTGAATTGGAGCCCTTGCAGGGCCAAATTGAGTAACCTGGTCTAGAGTGTTAAGAAATCATCAGTACAAAGTGTCAGTTACCTTATACAGGTTACAATGGAAAACCAATACCAGCAGAGTCAAACTGAGCTACCATGTAATGGAAAAACACACGTCAATTTTTACTGAACTTCACCAGCAGTATTTCTTAACACATTTCATTTGAAATTTTCCAATAAAATACATTTCCAGTCTTTTAGATTTCAGTTAAGCTTTTCTCAAGTATTGTGGCTACAACATTACAAAAAATAAATAAATAACAAAACAATCTTTAATGTGATGACCTGTAAAATACAACATTGGACATAGATTCTATTCAGCTACAGATAAATTTGATTATTTAAAATAAACTCCATGAGATGTGGCAATGAGCCACACAAAGATAACAGGGCAGACAAATGGACAGTATGTAAATCAGGACTGTAATACTACAGTCACACATCCTGGCAAGAGCTGTCATTAAGCACAGCAGCAACAGCGCAGCAGAGTGTGGCACTGCTGTGTCCAGAGGACATTAAGGGTGACTTAATCACAGAAGGCTTCGGATGCATTATGGGAACAATTATCTCTAATAACTCTACTTGTGAGCAGAAAAGCCATTCACATTAGCACACTATTTCTAGAAAACAAATTCATCCTGAATGGTAAGCTTAATTCAACAAAAAAAATATTCTAAATAAAAAATTCTTACCACATTACCATCGATAAAAGTACCAGAATATACATAGACATGTATGTAACAGTCCCCTAACATGATTTTCATTTTATAAGAAAACAAGCTTGCTTATTCTTGACAGTTTTAACATCCTAACTTGCTAACGCGGTTACATGAAACAGCAATTGATGTGCGGTGTGTCAAAGCAAATCCTAGTGAGTTCAAACAGCACTTCAGTAGTCTTAAACATGTCCTGTTAAGTAAGCCTAATGTCAGCTCTCATCGCACTTTGCAAAATTATTCAAATACGCTGGAAGCCTGACCGGCTCTTACTAGCTTTCTGCATGAAAATACAGAAGTAAACTGCCACTTAACACACAAGTAACAATTATCAACAATCTATTCATGTTAAAACAAATATTTTTCATGATTCAAAGAATTAACAGAATTTATACATAGTAACAAAGATAAAACTTCCTCATAGCAAAGGTTAAATAACAAGAGGAAATAAGCCTAAAATGCAAACATAAAATATTCCCAGTCAGGAATAGGCCTGTAAAAAATACAGACCCAGCCCTTTTCTATCTTATAAAGCTATCAGTACAGTGAATCTACATGCAGGTCTGGCAACATGAACGCTTCCTGGTATAAAGCCAAAATGGCTGTTTTATGAAGCAGCAGAGCTGTAGGCAGACTCCTCCAGCACAAAGATACACAAACACAAAACAATTTTTCGATATAGGACTGAGCAATGTCTCTGTGCTGTTCATAATAAGCAAGCTCAGTATTGAATTGTCTCGCTTTCTAAAAATGAGACTATATAATCACAGAACCCTGTTTAATTTTCGAAGGCAGTATTATAATGCAAGTTAACCCAACAAATGAATCTCTTCAGAGCTGTCTGCCAGCAACAGTCACTGGTTATATAAGCATAGAAGGGAGATGGATGTGATTCACCAGTTTCCAACATGGATAGCTTTCTTACCAGTCCAAAGAGAACCATAGAGGTTATCACAGAGGAAAACTGCTTAAGGCTTAACTCAACAAGGCCATGCAAGCAAAAAAGGATGTTTTTAAAAAGTATCAGTTTTTATTGAGCCAATATGTTCGAGAGACAAGCCAATAAAAAAAGCAGCACTTTTTTTCCAGTACCAGTCTCCGTGTAATTCCCCTCCCTCACTATTGTATCTCACTTGTGACATGACCATCAGATGCCTCTCAATCCTAACAATTGTACGCAATGGTAGCTCAAAATGAAGTGAAACCCATTATTTTTTTCCCCTTACTGAAAACAGTCTTTAGATTTTTAGCTATGGAAGTTGCCAAAAACTATGATGACCTTCTGCTTGTCTCCTGACATCTTTGACAACTTGTGACTTTATTACAACCAGCATGTTAATTCAAGAGCTACAGCCAAGATTCTGAAAAAGGTTGCATGACCTTGACTTTTCATAATTCAAGTTAAATAAATCTTTAGTCAGATAACATGTGACAGATAGTGAGAATCCCTTTAGATGTTACCAACATCCCACATTAAAAGTTTGGGATGCAAGTCAAGTTAAAGCCTTCTTTAACCACTAAATCTTTAGAAATTCCCACAGGGTCCGCACAGCATGATGAACTTTGTCATAATGCATTTAGTGAACTCACAGGGGCCATGAAATTTTACAAAACTTAAATTAGTACAACCTTAAGTGAGTGGAACTTAAGCTCTATTTTATTAAGATTAACACAGATGTTAGTTACTATTTTGACCACATCCGCATTTTATCATTATCCAAATCCTGGAATGCTCCCAAGATCATTTAGCTGAAGAACTCGTCATAGAAATCCATGTTAAATACAATCTATGTTATATATTTATGCATTTATGCTGATACTAATAATCCAAAATGTTCTTCTTAATAATCAGTGTGTTATTTAGGCAAGGCAAGGCAAGTTTATTTATATAGCGCTTTTCAGGTCCAAGACAATTCAAAGCGCTTTACATACATACATACATACATACATTTAGATGAGCTTCACTCTTCAAAACGCACCTCTTTTATTTTCACGCATCCAAGCATTCTGGTATATACAATAGTTATTAAATATATATCTACCTATAACAGAAATAAATGTGCAGCATCACGATGCCATAGGCTAAGATTTGTCGTGGGGCATCTGGTCGCGGTTGTCAACAACTACCTCTGTATTTACCGAGACGTCACGGTCATGCAGTCCTGTCACAAATAAATTACTGCCTTATCTCATGATCTCTCATTATGCCTGCCACTTCGTGACAAATATTTTGTGTGTGTGTGAAGCTACTCTGAAGGAAATGATGCTACGGGCGTGAAAAAGAGGACTTGGAAGGGCAGGCGATTGTAACGGAAAGCTGTCGTGGGGGTCAATGACAGAGCAATTTACCAGGTGTAGCGTGGACTCTAACAGTTCCTTTACACCCAAACTATGGAGATCAGCAAGCACAATCGCTGACAGAGTAGAGAGTACTAAAAAAGCAGCAAGGTGATGCCAACGCCATTCAACAGCTCGCTTATATTGGCTTGTTTCTTCGGGTAGCATAATCGGTTTTATATTTATGGCAAGCTGTCCAGCTTTGACTCGTCCTCAATGTTAAAACCACCGAAACATCTTCACCTCCCCTGCGAGCCTTATGCTCTCCTACGTCACGGTTGGATTAGCTAGCAGGCTAACAAGCTGCCTCGCCGCTAACCCTAGCTTTGGCGATTTATTTCACAAACAGTAGCCTGTCAGGGGCAAAACACGGACGCCACGTCCCCAAAAAGATTCAGATAAAACACCACAAATGCGACGTGTGGTTTTAAACAGCACGTACGCTGTGTTACAACCTCCTTACCTTCTAATATTACCCTGTTAGCCGCTAACGCTTGCTGCGAAGCCAGCTGCCAAAGACGGCCTGGGTGCTGTGTGCCCTCCGCGGTCGCAAAGAAGGGAGAGGCACCGATGTTTCTCAGAATTCAGCTGGATGTCTTTATGGTTGCGGTTGATCACTGGAAACTCCTGGCACGAAGAATGGCTGAAAAGGCTTACAGCTCTGTGTAATTGTCTCGCAGCATGGCAAATGATGCCAAGCGTGTGTCCCTGTCCACCTCCCTACTCGATGAACGAGTGGCTCGGTCAGTTACAACCTACCTTCACAACATCCTCATCCGCCTCCTCCTCCTCCCCATCATCATCATCATCATCATCATAATCATCAGTCTGCAGGGAGTTCCGCATACTGAGAGCCTGACCCAACGGAAGCGATAAAAAAAGCATGATGAAAAACACTTAATGCTCACCACAGGGGTGTTATTAGTGGTTCGCTCACTTATTAATTTGCTATATTTTGCAGGATGTTTTATCACCTAATAGAACCGATTAAAGCCTTTTTATAGGACCCTATGCATAGGTACAAGATTAGTACCTCATTACACTAAGCCCTTGAATCAATACCTGAAAAGTAAACAAATGGTGCTGATGTGAAATTTATTATTAAATCCATTTACTATTGTTTTTGTCTGCTTGTTTGTTTTCTTTATTTTTAAAGGGGAAGGGTCCAAATACCAGCTATACAAAAAAGTTTTACACTACTTGTTTTTTTTTAATTAAACGAGTTTATTTTGTCTCCTTATTGTTGAAATAAAATTTATAATAGAATTAATAAAAAGAAAACTGAAAAATATAGTTATTATGCAAAGATGTTGGTGATGAATGACATCCCATTGTGTTCTTCATTGCAGCAGAGCTGAAAAGGCCTCCACCTGAGATTCTTGTGTTACTGCTGCTTTGTGAAGTTGTCCATCATGTTGAGAAACTTGAAATGCAAAAATCAAATTCCACCACAGAGTTGTAGATGTGCAGCATCAACTTAAAGCAATAAATGAATAAAGTGTGCTCTCTCTCTTTTTTCTTCAGATACAATCAGTGTTAAATTTCCAGTCCAGCCTGTTATCCAGGTTCATTGTCTCAAGCAGGAACTGTGTAAAATCTGAATGGCTCAAGTGTAATTTGACCAAGTTTTAGTTGCAACTGAAATTGGCATTAAATCTTGTCTCTGCATGCCTGTGAATCTTTTTCTTCATTTACTTTTATTTTTAACTACTGATGAAAGTCTTATAGCTGGTAAATGTTATAGCATCAGGGCTACATACACTGGGGACTCTCACTGCTTTCAGCTATGCTTTTTTAACTGTATTATATGAAAATACCTGTTATATATATGTATACATACATATGTTTTTTCTGTATGTCTCTTATTAATTGCAGTCATTTTGCATGAAATAAAATGAAAAAGGGAATCATCTAGCAAAAATTGATATAATAAAAGCTATTAAATAATCTACAATGTGATTCTCAATACAGAAAATGTAAACAAAATGTAAATGAGGGGTAATTGTACGCAAAGATAAAGAAATCACTAGAAATTTGACATTAGAGTCTCAAGCCAATATAACGATGTGACTTTTTATCTCCAAAACATTAAATTATATTCACAATGGAAACTGTGTTTTTTCTCCTGCTTAAAATTCAACAGCTTAATTCTTGAAAGGAAGATGTTGTAGGCAGACTTTACCTTTTGTCAGATACTTATACTCTTGACTGGCAGATTGATGAGATGTGAATGAAGCCTCTACATTTTACAACTCAAAGCAACTTTGCTGACATCATGTCAATTTTTGAGACCGTAGCAACAGTTTTGTCGTCTGTCAGCAAAACATAAAAAAGATCCAAGTCCTCAGCATCATTAATCTTGGTTCATTTGTAAGTCAGTAGCAGTAAGAATTAACTGCAACTCCACTGGGTAGCAAAGGCAGACACCCACAAAGTGTTTAATCTAATTTGAGGTCTTGAGCAGCCCATAAATCCCATAAATCATAATGTCTAATGAAGAAGTGATTCTGGTCCCAAACACATCTGCACTACAGCACAGCTTTAATTTATACTGTACATACAAAACAGAAGGTCTTCAGGAGTTACAAGTATTAAAATAGCTTTGTTTTTCTATATATCAATGTTTACAGCGTTACCCTTTGAAGACAGGAATTAAATGACATCAGAAGTCACAATTACAGTATTTACAATACAATTAACCTTGATACCAACGGCTTCGAGAAGTACATTAAAACCTTAAAAGCCAACATCTGATTCTTCTTGTGCTGATTAGAGTACAGCCAACTGTGACATGATAGTTTCATCATATTCCCTATCTCACTGAACAAGAGATTCATTTGGGTTAATGTGGAAAATTCCCCCCTCAACCTAAAGAGGATGCTTTTAAACTAAATGGTTAGTGTTTAGCTAGAAATAACCTGCAAGCAACCAAACAAAAAATTAAGAACAAATCTCACATTTGCAAAGGGACTCAAAGAGACTTTCAAACTGAAAGGAAAAAGAAAATCACCAATATTACATTTGAATTGTGTATGAACTCTTGTATAAATCAGCTTCTTTCAAAACAAGATACAATATTTAAGAGTAATGAGTCTGCATGACAATGACCAAATATATGCTGAGTTTAGGTTAGGAAAAAGACTTAATGTTCTTCTGTTAAATGAAAAAAACATGTGTGGACATACTTTGGACAATTCAGTTTACCCATTTCAGGATAGCAATTTACGTACCTTTGAAATTGGCAATCAAGTATGACACAGCTAAACCCAGGCAGTTAAATGCCGACTAATCTTTATCAAATTAATCAACTTTTTTAGACATTTTTGTATTTTTTCCCAAATAACTCAGAAGGAAGAAAAACATAAGTTTCTGTGCTGATCCAGTAAAGAAAGTGAAAGGACAGTATCTTATATTCAGTTCAGCCAACAGCAGATGGAGCTCATCGCTTTTTAAAATCATTTAGTGCATATTTAAAAATGAAGTCAAAAGGTGTCCACACAGTTAAATCCAACATGGTGATGCAACAGACTCAGGCAGTCACATGTGTTAATAGATTTTATAATCACCAGAATCATGCATTATTAATTCATCACAGATGAGCTCAGAAGCAAACACTAAGCAGGGAGTTGCTTCATATGAACTTCACATTGACACATTACTTGATATGCTTGGTCATATTAGATCTTTTAATGTTTCAATTCTGAGAAACCCCAGGTGCAAAACGGTCAAATCAACACAGCCATTTATCCCACTGTGTCCTGTAAAACCGTGGATTTATTAGAGTAGTGCTTCTTTGCGATGTCCATACCAGGTAAGAAAACTGAACAAAAACACAAAATTCAACCATGTTGGCTTATAACACAAAAAGTTTAGTTTGAGTCAAGAAAAGCATTCAGAAATTCACATTCTTTGCTCGAATGGATTAAGGATTACTTTTGCAAATATTAGTTAGTTGCATATACTTCTATTCTCAGCTGGAAAATCTTTTTTACAATTTAGCTGGAGGAAATAACTAATTTAATTGATTAAAACCTGCAAAACAAAGTGGAAGCTAGAAAGCCAAATATGTCATGTCAGATTATAACCGCCATTTCATGTTTAGACAGAGCAGAAATCAAGTTATATCTATCATGGAATTGTGATGGTGAAGCCTTGAAATGTCTATACATACATCCAATGAAGCTACTCTTACTTCAAAACAGGTTGAGATGGTATTTATCCACATTTTGGGCCCTCCTGACTCAACATAAGGGCAACTAGAGAGGCAACAAAGTCAGCACACAGAACAAAAAGAATGACAATTTAAACATTTGAATCTTTGTAGTTATCAAATTCAATTAAAGTTCAATGTTAAAGTTTCTCCTCTGCTTTCTAATGAGATTTTGGTTCATTTTAAGATGGTTAAACAGAATCTTACCAGTTAAAGCTGAGTAAATGTTAAAGAAAGCCTGTAACAAACCTTTAGGTCAAGTAAGACATTCTTTTTTATGTGTCAGTTTTAGTTATACAATATATTATCAAAAATAAATGGCTGCAAAATTCTGTATTCAGTTTCAACCAAATGTATTCTTCATGTTGTCATTGCTAGAAATTAGTCAAAATGGAAAAACACGGAAATTACTGTTTTTCAGTTAAAGGAGTAGATTATGTCACATACACACTACAACTGATAATCAGGTCAATTTAGTTTGGTTATTTGTAAGTCTAACGTTGCTAGAATGGGGTCTCATTCACTGGAAAACCACAGCGTTCTTTTTTTTTTCCCCACATCCTAATCTTTGCAGAAAAAAATCTGAAAACACATTAGTATCACCTATTTTAAAAGGTGCCAGTGCACAGAGTAAAAAAAAAAAAGTTACATCACAGTTTCTTGTAAATGACAGTACAGTTGACCAGTCACCTGCAGAATTTTTCCGTCTTTGCATTAGTATGTGATTGTACATTCTCGTGGATACCTCTCTCATGTGTACACTCTGTACATTTTTTGTGAGAAAATAAATACACAATTTACACAAAAGTTTATGGGCATCTAAAAACGACCGAAAAGGTCCCTTATGCACTTGAAATAAAGGTAAAATAATAAAGAAATACAAGAAGCTTCTACTTTCTAAGGTTTACTTCCCATCACTTTACCTGAGCAACTACACCAACCGTTTGATTTCTGTACTTACTCCAAGGAAATAAACTATCTGCTGCCATATTACAATGCACGACAACAACCGGAGGACCTGCCATTTTTAACCAAACATTAATCAAGTGAACGACAGGTGTGGGTCTGCTGGAGACCAACTCTGCATCAAATTCTATCTACAGTATTGCACAACTGCAGACATCACTTTTTCATCTGAATGTGAGCGTGTGCGGTGATCCCGACATTTGACACAGTCGGAGCCAGCACCTGCTGATTTTAATTAGTAGAAGAGTACAGAACCGCAATAGAAACTGACACAAGGTTCACCTAATATTAAATCAGAGATAACTGGCTGAAAAGCCAAACGCTCGAACTTAAACCACAATCATGTCAGAATCTATGCAAGGGAAAAATGAAAAGGTTAAAAGCAAACTTGGTGTTCATGTTTCTCCTCATGAACACAAAGGTGTTGAACAGTCTGTTAGAGAGCAAAGGGACAACAGCGCTCTCCTCCCTCAAGAACAATCTCAGCACAATAACCAATCCCTGACCAGAGTGGCAGAAAGGAGTCTGTGATTCTGCTGCCGGACGCCACATCTGTCTCAGGGTTCATAAAGCCCACAGAGTGCAACGGCAGGGCTGCAGTCACTCATTGACGTCCCAGATTTCAGACAGCAGTGGGGGAAGCTTCTTGTCCTGGAGGCGAAGGGCAAAAACCTGCTCTGAGTGGACGCTGCTTAATGTGCGAAGGCTCACCAGTTTCATCAGCATACGCGGGAACATCAGGTGATCCTGAGGAGACGGTGGAAAAACAACTTAAATATTTTAAGTGATAAAAATGTGTATTTTCAGTTTGTCAGGTTTCAAGACCCGTAGCCTTGTCATTGGCTGTTATCTATTAGGTGCATTACAATTTCTCCAAATGGCCTCCACCAGAGCACAACTGTTCTTGCAAGAGTCCAAGCCCCCCGCCAGTCTCAACGAAACAATATGACCTCAGGCCTGACCCAATGTTCTTGTTATGATGACGACAACCTGGATATGCTGACACGCTGTCAGCCACAAGAGTAGAGCTTACGTAAAGCGTTGGCACTTACATTTGGTCTCTTTATCATGATGTAAGAGCGCAGCGCGTCCACGTAGGGCTGCTGCAGCCTCTCCACCAGGTCGTGATCCTGCACATTTGGCCGATCTATGAAAAGTTCACAAACAAAGCATTAACGGACAATTCAGGTTAAGTGTTAGCTCTCTGCAAGCCGACAATCTACTGCAAGTTGAGTGGTTTCTAGATTCTGACCTGCAGAAAAGATGTTGATAGCGATGAGCAGAGCATACTCTGCCTCATCAAGGTGCAGGTCATTCATTCCTTTTGAAAACTCAAAGATGGGGTTAATGAACTCAAACTGAAGCCCTGCAGGGAAAAAGATGACACAGAAACAAAAACACTATTTTGAAAACGGAAATATGGACAATTAGCAGAGTGGACAGTATTTCTAATATACACACATCAATAGTTTATACATATTACATTAAGATTTGACTGAATTAAAAATGAGAAAGTGCACCTGCTTTGGCAAAATCCTCCTTATTATAACTAAAATCCTTTAGAAATGTAATGCTATCGATGGCTGGGTTGTATCGTCGAGACGTCTCAAGCAGCATAATCTGAGGAAGACAAACGGCTGTGAGTGAAATACCCAAACACAACCAAATTAAAACTAACTTTAGTGGTCAAAGTTACAGCTTGTCATAATGTAAATCTTGCTGCACAGTGGAAACGGACTTCCAAACAGGCTTGATATCATGTACCAATGACAAACCTCGATGGTAGATGTCTTCAGCAGAGCAATCTGGTCTTCTCTCGTGAGCTCGAGGAAACCAGGAAGCTGCTTAGCAAAGTCCACGATCTCTTGAACGGACATGATTGCGAGCTCGGTGAAGTGGGCGAACCGCTGCTGACGCACTTCTCGATTCTGTGGATCCTGACTCTGCGGCCACGGCTGCAATTAATTAAAGGCAGTCAGGTACATGTTGCGTTAAAATCTTTCAAAGAGCATCGACACTGAGAAAAGACTCAGTCACATACCGTCACTTTTGGCCGATCCAGAAAGGACCTCTTGTTGCATTGCTTCTGCATGGCCACCAGCTTCTCAATCATCTCCTGCTGCTGCGGATCAAGCGAGGCCACTTCCTGTGGAGGCGTGGGTGTGACCACTGTGGACGTGCGGGCCGTTTCCTCTTCCTGCTTCTTGAGCTTTTTCAATCGAATTTGTTCCTCGGAAAGCACACCTACGGATCCAACAAGACGTACATCTTTACTAAACCAGAATCTCAAACTTACACATAAATGCAGAAAAATTTACTAAAACTCATTTAGCATCCAGTAGTGCTGGCTGATATGAACCAATTTTCATACCTCGATGATTTTTTCCTTTATCACGACATACAATATATATCTCGATATATTTTTTTTTGGTCAAGTAAACAAATAGAAGGTCCAAAATTACAGCCTTGTGTGCTAAATAAACTTTTATAAAGGATCAGAAGCACATGTGCATAAAATTATTTTACTGTAAATTAAAGTAGATGTGTGTTAAAACAATAAAAACGACTTTGCGATTTTCCATTATTTTACATCTCATTTGACAAAGTCTCAATATATCTGAAAATCTTGATATATTGCCCGGCTCCAGCATCCAGGGACTTACACTGCTCCAGCATGCCTGCCTCCCGACACTTGCGCAGGCGACACTGCTGGCACTTGCGGCGCATGTACATGTCCATTTCACAGCGGCCACTGTTCTTGCATGAGTACTGGGCACTTTTAATGACGCTGCGCCGAAAGAATCCCTTACAGCCCTCACAGCTCAGCACGTTGTAGTGGAAACCGGAGGCCTTATCGCCGCAGACGCTGCACACCTCGTTGCCCAGCATCTTCGGAGCAGGCCCCTTCTTTCTCTTCACTGGCTGGCCATCTACACACACACACACACACACACACACACACACACACACACACACACACACAAAAAGCAAGTTATGCAAGTAAGTTATGCTGCATGTGGGAATGAAAATATCTGCAGCAGACAAAATGAGCTTTCTGTGAAGTTTAGCAGCCATGTCCAAATCCATGGTGAACAGGTGTGCATGCTGATGGTTAATGCAAGCATCACTCTTTTTAATAGTAGCCTTCCACTGGCTGGTTTATAATGCAAATACATCATAAAAGCAATAATAAATGTGTAGTGACAGTCCCTTTCAATGACACTAGATGTCCTTATAATATATATCCTGTTTTTGTTTAGTTGGTGACAATAAGAAAGCAGTCAGTGGCATGAGACACATCTGTATGCTTGGCTAGCATTAATCAAATATCTCCACTCACTTCCCTTACATCTCACATCAGCTATGATAAGAAACCGGAGGAGAGATGAGACGACGGAGGAGATAAAACTGCAAGTTTAGAAAATCCCTTGTTGCATTGCATCATTTTGATTCCGCTTCGGAGAAGTCGAAATGATGCATGTGCTGCATGTAGGATTTAAACAGCAATCCGCTTCAGAAATCACATCTGTGAGGGATTCCTTTGCTTTTCCTGTCTCAGCTCCTCGAGAGTCTCTTATCCTTTCAGTTCGGCGACGTGCATCTAAGGGATCGGAAAATCCTTGAGAACGGTGGAGGGGGAACGGTGCAGAGAAGACACAGCTTGAGCTGCCGTAATGAAAAGCTTTTATGATCCCTGTGTGCTCTGCAGAGGTGGGTAGAGTAGCCAAAAGCTGTACTCAAGTAAGAGTACTGTTACATGTACACAAAAGTTACTCAAGTAAAAGTAAAAGTAATGATCCAAATATTTACTTGAGTAAGAG
>JAVQJG010241433.1:0-15224 GCA_036024015.1 Craterocephalus amniculus | reverse complement strand
TTGCATTATTCACTGAACATTCATGTGTCTATGAATAAATTTTCCGTTGATCATAAAGACTTACAGAGATTTAATACTTATGTTATTAAAACTGTTCAGCATGGAGGGGGTTAATCATGAGATCACATATACACTTAACTCATGGTGCAGTAAGGACAGTACAAGCGGAGCCCCAAAGCATGCTGGGAAATATTCCAGCACACCCATCCGCAGGACCAATCAATGTAAAAGCTTTCTCTGGGGCCAAGCCCCGGGCCAATCGGGCCTATTAGTTTACTATTTACAGTACTTTACTGGCTACTGTGATATTTTTCACAGTTATGCTTTGATTACTGTAATTCTCTGCTGTAATACAGAGACTACTGTGATTTTGTGACATGGGTGAGGTTTTCTTGCAAATTTTAAAATATTACACTATAAAATTAAAACACAGTAAGTTAACTGTGTTCAATACAGTAAATAACTGTACATTTCACATCCATTCGTTACAGTGTCCATGATAGTGATGGGAAGTTGGGCTAATTTGAAATTCTGTTAGAGGATTATACTCTTCACTAAAACTCAGACCTTCAACTTTAGACTAATTAAGGACTTATGATTGGTTTGTATGTTCGTAAGCATTTTTATGCCTAGTTTCCACTGAGGGGTAGGCTACAGCAGGGTGCTATGGTTTGGTGTGGTCCTGAAGGGTCCAGCCCATTAAGAAAAGCATTTCCACTGCAAGTCAGACCGCCACCCAGCATGCGGGGTTTCGACAAAATGCCAAGCGTCGCGTCGTACTCGTGCAAAACCAACACATGTAAAGTCAAAACAACATCAGGTATGCCACTACAGTATTTACGCTTTAATTTCTCCCTGCTCCACCCAGCTCAGTTTGCATGACTTCATCCCCAACTGTGGGAGGAAACTTTGAAGCTCCAGAGCCGACCAGACCCGGGTCAGACCCAGAGACCGGGTCAGACACACGGACTAGGAGCAATTTTTTTATTTTTACTTTCCAAAGTGATAAGTAAACATAAAAAACACTGACCGGTGTTTGTTTCTCTCTGCCAATCAATGCATTGTATCGCATGACGGCAGTAGCTGTACCACAACAATGGACTCACAACTGAAAGGGACCCAAAAATGGTACGGTTTGGTCCAGGTTAATGGGATGCTTCTGTAATGGAAATCCTAAACCCTCCCCTACCGACCCGTACCGTATCGCTCAGTGGAAACAGGGCATCAGTTCATCAGTGACCCTTCTTGGTTTGTAGTGAGGGAAGAGCCAAATGAGTCCTCAAACAAGAGGCAGGGGTCACATTGGAACCAAAAGACTTTACTAAACTGAAGGGAGAAGTTAGCTGTGCTGCCTTCAACTGAAAGGCACATGAGCCAAGGCCGCATTCAAAGACGGGCACAACAGAGAGCGAAAGGAGATATGAGGAGGCTAAATGAGGAGTTGATAACAGGAGTGAAGAAACAGGGAGAGAGGAGGAAATTAAAAGAACGGGAGAAGAGATGAGGCCGGCAGCTGAGATGGGGATGGGTGATGGGAGATGATGAGAGGAGAGGAAATGACAGGAAAATTGGAGAGATGAGAGGAAACTGCCTGAAGTGTGAAAAGATGAAAACTTCTGAGAGGTTTGCTGCTGATTTGCTGGAAGCCTTTTATGTGACTTCCTGTAAAGATAAAAACAAACATATTTGTACAACACAGTACTCTAATTTGCACTTCGTTTTTCTGTGTTTACGTGTTTGTCTCTTCAAATAATCTCACACCGATTCAGCGCTAAGAATGAGGCCATGTGGGTCCGTCGGCAGATGCTTCTCCATCACTCTGGTGTCATTGTTGTCCTTCATGTGGTCCGTGCTGCTGGAGCCCATCATGTTGTGTGTTCAGAGATGCTATTCTGCATGCTTTGGTTGGAACCAGTGCTTACTGGACTTCCTCTTGCCTTTCTGTCACCTCCAACCAGTCTGCCTATCTCCTCTGACCTCTGACATCCACAAGAAATTCATCTTATTTGCATTCACAGGTATAAATCACAGTACCCCACAACACGACAAGATAGAAAAGTACAATAAATCATGATAATAAAAACAAATGATATACAAGTTTAAACAGATGGAGATGGTTGTGTGTGGAAGTCCCAGCAAATACCATGCCATTCCACATTCGGATGTGACTGGCTGATTAGATATTTGTGTTTAAAACTGGCTGATCATTTATAAAGACTGCATCAACAGGTTGAATGGGAGGAATGGGATAAAATCCTGACCTCAGGGCCTCTGACTCCTGCACTGAAACTCGGGTTTTGGACATGGGATAAAAATGATGAGTTGATCTTCAGGCTCTAAAGGCTTTAAAGTGAACCTCTGCCTCCTCAACCACAAACGCCATCCTGCACCCCAAATATTTGCTTTTTGATTTTCAGTTTGTTACACGGATACTGGGCCATGAATTCACACATAAGACTGAACAGATAAAAACTGAAAATACGAAAGCACAAATAAAGGAAATTAAATAGCATCCAAACTTTTCAGCCGATGCTCTGAGTCTGACTGAGTTACGCAGCAGGATAAGAGAGGGCTGCCATGTTTGTAGATTCATCCAGATGTTGCTTTAGCTTAAACATCAGGTTTCAGAAGTGCTTTGAGTGACACCCCCTCCTCTGGGAATCTGAGATATGATGAGAAGCAACTTCTTCTGCATGCAAATTTTTTATAACATAACCACACAGTCTGAGCAGGGTGTTTTAAGCAAAGATGCTTTGAGTGGAACAGAAGTTGCATGTAATGGTGTTTGCCTGGGTTATTACTGTCTGCACTCCATCTGTGGGTGAAACTGCCCAAAAAATATGTATTTTCTAAAAAACCTTGATGACTATGTGACAGCTGATCTTAATGTCTTTACCTCACAACAAGCCACAGCATCAGTAAATTCCTTGCATCGTTTGCTTGTCATGAAGTGTACAGCAAAATAAAATTTGCTTGTACTGTAGCTCCTGCAGTCACTCACACTCTTATCCAACTCGCATCTATAGATTGATAAAGTTTTCTAGAAAGAAGAATAGAAAAAAACATGGCTGCTGTGTTTGGTGTTAAAATTAGCACTCCTGCCACAGGCTGCGTTTCATGGTTTTACCTGTGGGGCACTTATTTCAACACTACACCGGGCATCCTGCAGGAGCAGCCTACGGCAGCGTCGCCTGTCTTCAGTAACACCCAAAAAAGTCGTGAGATCTTTTTGTGTTTTTTTAAAGAGTGGCTAGAGGGGTCTAAGAGCTCACTAAATTTAGAGAAAGAGTTGTTACTTTGGAAACAGTGAGCAGGAATGGCAGAGGATCTTCTTTGCTTTGGATGCACTTTGGGAGGTAGCAGAAGTGTGTGCGTCATTTGGAAGATGCAACAAAACAGCAGAACACATTACAGGAAAAGGACATTTTAATAAAATATATGTTTTATATGTTTTATTCTAATAAAAAGTTGTTGTTTTTTGTCAATATTAGTATTTTAATGATTGATTGAAACTGAGATCAACATTCACACATTTAACCATCTGTTTTTGTGAGTTATACAATGAAAGGACATGGAGTTTGATGTGAACTATCAACATCAGCGTGTCGTTACAGCTTTTCTTTTCTTTTTTGTTGTTTTTTATTTTTCTTTGCTTTTTTAATTCTATTTTAATTTGAAATCACGTTTGAAATAAAAATTCAGATCTAACATCATGTGAGTTACACAGCCCGACTTTCCCTCATTAGCTCGCTCATCTGAGCTCAGCTGTTCTGCATGGGCTGAGGTGCAGTGAAATGATGTCATTGCTGCAGAACTGCAGGATCGCATGATGTCATAATATTACATGTTATCACAATACTACCAGTGTTAAAAAATCTACCGGTATTAGCATGAACAAAACAATATTTCACTCTTCTGCCAACTGCATCATCACCATCGTCACTCATGCTATTTGTTCTGGATGGTTAATAGACAGGAGAAACAGACTACAGGTTGAGTGTCAGGTGTATGATCCTACCTGTGAGAGGAGATCATACACTTATATCTCACTGTACTTATTTACCGTATTTCAGATAAAAACATAAAATAACATTTAAAGAGAGACAAACACAACAATGAATATAGTTCATATAATCACAATCTCACCTCATACGGCAATCAAATAGCATTTTTCAGCACAGTGTTTTATCAATAAAATGCAAATGCAAAAAACCAATAAAAACAATTTAAACGTATCAAAAACAACTATAATATACTAATTCTTTATTTGCAAGAAAAACCAGGATTATGGATGTATATAAATAGAGGGTATTATCAAATTAAAGCAGAATATAATACAATGAAAATTTATTCTATTTAGCAAAACAAAGCCAAAAGAATGTGTGGATGAGAAAACCAATGAAAAAACAGAATGAATATTGAACAAATAAACATTGTGAATATCATTTGGTTCATAGCAGAGCTATTTGTTGTTTTTGTGATGACGGACTCAATTTAATTTGCAGTTGAACAGAAGCAAAGCCTGATGTGACCAGACGCTGGCGTGAGGTTGGGGAAAGGTCGGTGAAAGTGTTAGGAGACGGTCGGGGCAGTGGAGGTCTGAGAAAATGAGATGGATGTAGAACGTGTCAACAAAGGGGCGAGACAAATGCAGAGGGGGGAGAAAGGTGACTGGAGAAGACGAAAGGACGATGAAGGGAGGAGGCAGTTAACAAGCTCGCTCAAGGTGGAAGAGCCGGCAAAGGGCAGACAGACAGAGGGCGAAAATGAGAAAGATGAGTCGGAACAAAGATGAAGAAGGGACAGAGGACATCAGATGAAGGAGATAATACTGGAACGAGGTGAGATAGAACAGAAATAGGTGAAGAAATGGATAACTGGGAAAGTGGAGGGAGCAAGTCTGTGTGCAGCCCTGGAGGATCGAGGTTGTCTATAATCTAACAAGGATGTTAATGAGCGGGACAGGAGGAAGGTCAACGGGGCTCGGGGTGGGGGAAGGTGATGTATCAGTCCAGACCAACCTCCATGATCCTTAATGTGTTCTCTGACAAGCAGCATGTGTGACTAACAGGCTGTCCTCAAGGATGAGATCCATTAAAACCCCACCTTCATTACGATGTGTCAAATAAAAGGGTTGAGATCTTAATAAGTGTTGTAATCTTTTTCTCTCTTCATCTGCCTTTATGTCATTATTCATCCGCTTTATGAGTTAAAAATAGGAAGTTAACGAGAGGAAAGCAACACTCAGAGATAGCAGAAAGGGCAAGGGCTGCTGGGGGGGTGGAGGGGGGGAGTGGGGGCATGGTCTGCAGGTGCTTACAGTCCAACCAGGCTTGCTGCATGTGCAGATAGATCAAAAGGGCTCCAATCTGCCTCCCACATAATGTACATTCCTCTTCTGAAGAGGTGGAACAGGGTTTTAATCACACACACACACACACATACAGTATATATACATAGAGAGAGAGAGTATTTAACCTTCAGTGTCTTGTTTGTCTACAGGGAAAAACAAATGGAAACATATGGAAATGTATTCTCAGCAGGGGTGGAATGCTTCAACCTCATCTTTCATATACAAATTAATATCCATGGAACATAAAACAGGAGGCTTAAGGAATTGGAAGAGGTTCAGAGACAAAGCAAACTGTTTGAAAACACAACACAGGAATTTCCTGCAGTGATGCTACAGGCAGTTATCTGACTCCAGCCCACAATGCTTAAGCTTTAACTCTTCAGCTTTACGTCAGGAAATAAATACGACTTTAAACACGTTAAAACAGGAGTGTCAAAGAAAGTGCCAAAGGTACAAAACACATTAAAACAAGGGCATTTTTAAATAAACAGCTTTGGAGTGACTTGGAATAGAGCAGGTCAGCAGTGGAGCGGTAAAAACAGCAGCCTTGCCTCCATGCGGATGGTCATCCTTTTAAACTCCTGTCCTGGGAACTTGTGGGTGTCTTAAGTTGGTCCTTGGACTGTGGTCTTGTGAGATCTCTGATGGACTTCCTAAGATCTGTTGGAGACACTCCTACAGTTTGGAGTCTTCTTTTCTCTCTTGCTGTTGTCCGAAATAACTGCTTCTATGGCTACTGTTTTGTATAGTTTGCCAAACTCTAAAATAAACTAGTTTACATGACCGTCAAAATCTTAAATATGGGAGGAAACAGATAACTCACATTACAGTATCTGTAGCATCTACAGACTTTTATGAAATGTGATATTTGAAAACCCCTTGTCTACATTTTGCAGTCTATTTGTTCAACTTCTTTCGGAGTAATATGTATATAGTGATGATACTTCTTATTTTTTGGTCCTGGTTGAACATTCGCATTAGCTGCTAATGTGGGAGCTAAAAAAGTATGCAAAATAAAATTCTTTGTTTAAACTCAGACATCTCAGTACCACACTGCATTGGGTTTTTCTTTTGCGTTTCCATCATATAAGACTTTGGGATAACGGGGAAAACAAGGCGTGTTCATCTTATTTTTCATATCTTACAGCTGCCAGCATACTCTCATGTCTTTGTGCATGCAGACCTGTATATCTTATTTTAAACATGATGGCGTGTAACAGCAACAAATCCAGATAGAAACACAGCAAATTATTCACATGTAGTCTATTTTGGACATTTACAGCCAACGCTAAGAGCATGGACACCCCATGTTCATAAAGACACGTCTAGACGTCTTACAGGATCTCAGCTCTATCTTTCTCCACCACCTTTGATGATTTCTCTCAGCCCAGCTGTACAGATGTTCCTGAACACTATTCCAGCCATCTATGCTACACCTGGGCTGGATTGTCTCAGAGGCTATGAGGAGTCCTGCCTGATGTGGTGGGCCCTTTTCGCTCTCATGCTCAGAGGTTGTTCCATTGGCCATAATTAATGTCTCTGTGTTGTATTTCAGACCAGCCCTCTGTAGCCACTGATCGGGCATCTCCATCTCAGCCACTTTCTCACAGTCAGTGGTGTACACCATGCAGGGAGGTTTATCCTTCCGTCATGGTTCCACCTCCTCTTCCTGAAAGCCAGGGACACCAACTCTGGACCTGAAGGACCACCAGCCAGAAAGGTTTTAGATATTTTTTCCTGCTGCAACACACCTGCTTAAATCAACAGGTTGTAAAGAGGCTTGTGCAGAACTTGACAACAAGCTGTTGCAGAGCGATTCTGCAGCAGGGAAACATCTAAAACCTGTTGGGCAGGGACCCTTCAGGTCAGGAGCTGGTGATCTCTGGTCTGAGGCACTGAGTGCAATTTCAAGGTGAAACCCCCCCATGCATCAGGAGGAACTTGTTTGTCTTGATATCAGTGGATGTCATGTCCTCATATTGAATATAAAACTCAGTTACTACTCTTTTAAATTCATTTAAGCAACTTAACTTCGATCCATATAAAAAAAAAACTCTGGAAGTCAGATTTCTACATTTTTATTCTAAAAAATCCAGTCCCACAACGGATTTTGACAGAGTTTGCTTTTTGGACAGATTTGTCGGGCTTGGGAGCGGCACAGGAAAGATAAGAAGCTCGGAGAGTCACTGGCAGGATGATGCATGTCACCCAAGCAGCCCGGTGTGGTGGAAGAAGAGCTGGCGGAAATGAACATCTGTCTCTGTGTCAGCACCACCAACAGATCTCCTGGCTAGTTTGAGTCTCGTTAATCGTTTTTGATTGTCCCCTTCCTGTTTTCCATCTCTTGTTTTTACTCCTGCAGCCCCATTTTCTACATTTCTCTTTTCCTCCTTCCGGACATTCTTAATTCTGTTTCCAATTTTGTTTATGGAGTGTTAACTACAAGTGAGCGGCTCTCGCTTGTAATTTGATTTTGTGTATCTGTGTTCTGGTGGCTTTAAAACTGCCTGCACTAAATGTCCCTTCCTTAATAGGAGCTTTTATGTCCTGGGGTCTGGAGTTTTGGAGATGGGAACAACCATGGTGAATTTTTATTCTGTCAAGACAGCGCATGTGAAAGCCTTGCTGATGCGCGTCTTGTGTAATTTAAATAGCTTTTCTGAGCACTCGAGGGCCACAGTGGGGTCAGGGATTCTGCTGACAGAACCGGTTTACCCTATTGAAAACAAATCTGCAAAAGGTTATTTATTCTTCTATACATCCAATTTCAGCACCCCTGCTCTGGGAAGAATCTGAATAAATGGTGAAGTTCAGAAACTCTGTGTGAAGAGCTCTTAGATTCATAGAATTTGTCTCGCCTCTTTTAGCCCGTTTAACTGAGGTAAGCAGAAGATGCTGCCTCAAGTGAGACTTGTGGTTAAATGTGACGGATGTGATGTGTTATTACAGCCCTGCTTTAATGACTTCAGTTCATTCGATGCAACTAAGTTAAAGAAAATCTCCTTCTTTAGCTAGAATTTGCTCTGCAGATTAAAGTTACACCAGATGTGCTTTTTCCTTTCCAGTGCAGGAATACTCAATTTGGTCCTACCAGTACAAACCAGCAGGTTTTCCATGTTCCCGGCTCCAACACACCTGACTCAAATCCGTAACTTCTGGATTCCCTAGGGGAACGCACTTACTGGCTGATCCGAATCCGGACGTTACGGAAGTTAACCCCATTCATTTTTATGGATTTCCTCCTTTTTACCACATAATATACCGTGTAGAAACCATTTTTCGTAGAAAGATTAAAATAATATCAGGTATGGCTACTTTAAAGCAGAAGCGCAATGAAAACCTCCAGGACTGCAGCCCTCGTAGGACCGAACTGAGTGTCAGTGATTTAGGCCTAGTTTACAGAACAATGCTGAGAGAACAAGACAAAACGTTTGTGTTGGCGTCTCTTGCACATGACAACGCAGTGTCGTTATGAGAATGGGCTCCAGAGTGGAATTAGTTTTAATTTCAACTTGAACTTTAGTTGGTTTTAGGCCACAAGAATCTTTTAATGACTGATTTTGGGGAAAATGTCCAGCTTTTTTAAAAAATGTTACTAATGTTACAGGTGAGACTGCATAAAAATCTGCATAAAAAGCTGCATAAAAAAAATATCTGAAAACCACCCTTACTGTTTGTTGATCTCGAAGGACGTCCACATCACCGCGTTTGGTCTAGATGTGCGTCATACTGTTGCTTTCAGCTGTGCAACTAACACAAATCTCTTAGCATCAAATCAAACTGTATTTATAAAACGCTTTTCATGCATAAAGTAACACAAAGTGCTTTACATAACAAAAACAATTTATGCTAATTAAATATTTAAAAATAAAAAAACCTTTACACATCAAAGTATAGTGATTTAAACGCACACATCGTTATAGTCTCATTCAAACACAATCAAACACACACACACACCCCTATATCCTAACTGCATTCTGCAAAAAGAAGGCCTCCCATACATAGATACACCCTCTTAAGTGAATGCATGTATGAAAATAGAAATACACACACACACACACACACACACACACACCCAAAGCTCTGCAGTGAAGGAAAATCAGTAGAAAGATGGTGGAGAGGAAACTGACTGAGCTGGATGCAAATGTTATATTCTGTTTTAAAAATTTACACACTGTCTTAACTATTTTACATTTCAATTTGTATGTTTCACAAATTGAAATAAATTATTACATCCATTTTCTATTTTCCTTGGAGAGAATCAAGACATGATGGGTGGCTTAAACTTTTCACAGCCCCTGTGGATCCAGATTTAATATCTCCCAGCTGAGACCCCCCACACTTTTGTTTTTTTATTTTTTTTTATCATGCAGCTACTTCTGCAGCAGCTGTGCACATTTTCACACAACAGTAACACGTCATGTCGAGGAGGCGACAACAGAGATCTCAAGGCTGCTTAGACAAAGCAAACAGAAACAAAACACACTCCCACCAACTTTTCCTCTGCCGCCAAACCGGAACTACACTGTCAAAAGGAAGCTGACAAATAGATAGAATCACGATCCAGCAGGAAAAAAAGGTGTAACACAGTGTTTGAGTCAACTTAACGCTGTAAAAAGAGAAGTCTGACTGTGTAAGCTAAGAGGCGGTGATGGAGGAGAAAAGTTGGAAGCAACAGCAGCGTCATATAACATGCACATGCTACCCCCCCCACACACCCCCACCGCTATGATGAGCCAACTGATGCAGAAAACTCCTTTTCAGCTTGAAGTGAGTTTTATCTCTGTTACATTCCCCACCTCATATTCTTCCGACCTACAGTATGTTTCTACATGCATCTTCCTCCATACCTCCGTCCCTTTCCATCACTTCATGTTGCCTCTCTATGAAAGAGCAGAGGAGAGCAAGCCAGGAGAGAAAATGAGACCGGCAAAATGAAGCTAGAGTAGAGCCATCAGTTGTTTCCTCCTTCCTGGTGAGAGAAAATATAGCATCATATTACACACAGCCCTATTTTTTCCTCACAGTGATGCTCGGAGCGGAGAACGCCCAGCTGCAAGGGCTAGAAATGACAAAGTGAATTATGATCACCTGGAAGTCCACTCCCACAAACTGTCCACCGGGGCGGCTGTGGCTCAGTGGATAGAGCCGTCGCCTACTAAAACAGGAGGTCGAAGTGTCCTTGGGCAAGACTCTGAACCCTACCTTGCCTCCCGATGTGCCTATCTGGTGCATGAATGTGTGTGAATGTTAGCTCCTAAGCACCCAGTATGTTCCAATATAGGTGCTGTGTGAATGGGTATGAATGGGTGAGTGAGATTTGTCATGTTAAGCGCTATACAAGTACAGTCCATTTACCATTTACCATTCCTTTCTCCACAAACGCAATTCAAACATCTGGATTTTACACAGTGGAGACACAATATGCAACATGGGTGTGGATAGATGTTTAAGATGAGCCCCACTGCATGATGGGTGGGGGGCGAGGGGTTCATTTAATGGCAAATACCAGTTTATTTACTTGAGAGGAGACCAGAGCATAGTGAAAGCATTCGTTTTGATGTTCTCATTAAACATAGAAGCACTTTAAACAGTTGATGGTCGGTGGTTTTAGGAGCAGTTTTAACTTCACATAGAACTTAAATGAAGGAAATACACGTATTTACATTTGCACATTAACGAATTCTCCTCATATTTTTCCAGTGGTTGACCTAAGATAACGAGTTCATATGCTCGTGATCTAAAGAAAAGGAAGTTTGTTTTCTTGAGAAAAGAAGAAGTTAGTTTTTTTTTTAGATGACGAGTTGATTGTTGTCAGTGTTAAACATGAATTCATCCATCAAAATAGAAACAACATCATCTAAGGAGGACCCCTGCCGGATGCACCAGACATTTTCAGCTTGAGTCCGTAACTGGGAATGTTTTCAGAAAACATTCTCAATTCTCCCCCTATGCCTGTACCCTTGTACCTCTCCCTCCGATTTGCATGTTCATGAGAGACAAAGGTGTCTCCATTCTCTTTCGGACCAAAGGGGAAGGAGGAGTTCTATGCTTTCACACAGGAAACAAACGTGGCGCTGAATGATTTGTACAAAAAGTTGCCTTTTCATAAATAAACAACGTTAAAAATGATTAACAGTTATTAAAAACCTTACGATAGGGTAGATGTTCACCCATGACGGCAAAATGCGCCATCTCAACCCTTTACGCATGTTTCGAAATTAAAGGTAGCAATGTTGTAATTTGCATAGGAGGTTTTAACTGGAGAACACTTCATGTATTACAACGACCCTGCCCTCATTTTTATTGCGGGTAACACTATTGAATGTTAGATGAATCGGTTATCTCATTGTTTAATCGTGATAATGGGTTAATTATCTTGTTATTACAGGAAAACAATCATTTTGACTGTGAGATAATGAAAATAAAATCATCTAATCATGACATCTAAATGTGCGTTTTCCCAAGATCACAAGGTAGTTGTAAATGAAAGGGAGCATTAAAGGGTTAAAAAGGTGAGAACTTCATCAAATCTGTGTTGCACCGCTTTCTTATTTTAGAACTTATTTTAGTTTTCCTTCTCGTCTGAGCACTGGTGTAAATATAACAGCAATTTTTCTTTCTCCGGACTGAAATAGTAAGCCCATTTTTTCTTCTCCCTCTGTTTTTCTCTTGCAGGCATCCTCCATCAATTACACATGTTTTTTGGCTCTAGAGGTAGTTGTTGTAATTCATCATCATTGCTGAAGAATAACATTTAAAAGGCCAGTGAGTGGGTGGAAAAAAACAATGAAAGCAGATTGATATCCGGAGATGCTTGTGTTTAAATTTATGATAAATTAAACTGACTTTTTTATAAACGCGCTCCTCGTGGAAAATATGACTGGTTTCATTTCCTGAACTTTTGCCGGTTCAGGGGAATTCTCTGTGGATCAAAACACAGACTTTGAAAAGATGCAAATCAGCACATCCACTATATACTATGAACTGCTGAACCATTATATTTGTTTTTGTCTAAAAATAGGAGGATTGGTTAGGGACACAGAGGGGTTGAAAATCTAATTCTCACAAAATATTTTTTCAGCGAGCCTCAAGCAGCAACGTTCAAGCGAATGTAACATTTAATGTACTTTTCTCTCAAGTCTGTTCGCATTGAAACAAACTCACAGCAGAAACCATTTATAATTCAAATCAATTCAGTTCAATTCAATTGAACTTTATTTGTATAGCGCCAAATTCACAACAAAGTCATCTCAAGGCGCTTATATGTTCACACTTTTTTCCTCTAGGTGGAGGAAAAAATGCTTTTCACAGTATTCATGCTTTCCTCACAAAACCAAATCCAACCCAACTGGTTTGTGGTGCCTCTGTACATCAAAAACATCTACTTGCTTCATTCCAGCTAGAGCAGACCATTATTTTTCCTCTTTTCAAATGAACAAAAAATTTTCTGGTAATTTACTTTGGCTGCTCCTGATTGGACATTTAAGTCAATTTAAGCTATGTGGTTGGTCAAAGGAAGTGGTTCCATCATCATTTTTGGGTATAATATAGATTTTTCTCAGCGGTAATGAGAGTGATCTTTATTTTATTATGAATGTGTGATAAATAATGGTGTTATCATGGATCACTCACTGAGGATTTACCATGTGAACACTGCAGTATATTTTCCAGCTGGACTGTAAGCTTCCTTAACTGATTTCTGTAGATAACCTCCTAAACAGTAAACTAATCATCACTGTACTTCATAAAGTTACATTACTGAGACACTGTTTACAATGACTGCATTCACATGCAGCCAATTACCCTTTTATAACAGGAATATTAGCAGTAACCTGGTTGTGCACAGCCAGGTAAACCCGAACATGTCCATATTCTGGTTTTAAATAAACCTGAATATTGCACCCTTTGTTACTCCTTTTTCAGTGTGAATATTTGGTCATGTATAACGTGTCGGAACATGTCCATTGAAAAGAAAATTAAATTATATTCTATCATTGAGGACATTTGGTTTTTAAATGGTAACCAAACATTTACCATTAAAACCACATTCCTGAAAACTTTCTGGGAAACACTGACACTTAAACATTTTTCGCCATTCATCCAAAGTGTCCCGGCGGATCTGGTAGAAACAGGAAGCGTGGATGAGTGGGGCACAACTTTGCCTCCATTTCCCATTTCCATGCACCAAAGCGTAAGGAAAGGTGACTGCTATCGGTCCTGGATGGTTTATTTTCCTCCTTCTGTTATTCTTGTTGCCATGCATACAGGGAGAAGCAGAAAATAGTGCATTTTTATGTGATGACGGGAAATCCCGATTGATTGCAACTACCACAGAAGTAGCCCTGTCTGCTCACGCGTGTGAACACCAAATTCGAAATACTGATGCCATGTAAACAATCAGTAAGCATTAGAGCTCGTGGGAATTTCAACAGTTAGGATGGAGCCAGGATGTTGACCTGAAGAACTTGTCTTCTGTGCTGCACCATAAACAACATCCCACAGAGGAGGTGGCCTCGGTTTCATCAGTCCAACACCTACGGTGCAGCCTGGACGCTCAGGCAGTTTCAAAACTATTCACACATAGATTCTTGTGACCAAAACACATCACATGTTGCGTCACATCAACACAACAATCCTAACAATCCACAGGATGCTTGGCTGTGTGAGAACACACACGAGGCTTCAGAGACTCTCACATGTGGCCAAACTTCCGTTCATAATCTGGGAACTCCTCACCAGTCAGTTTGGAGCTATAGATGGTTTTCGGATGAGAGAGACAAAAATAAGTCAGCTTGCCTCTTAGCTCTGAGCATCACAATGACCTGATGACTAACACCATACACAGGAGCAAGTCTTCCTGGATGTAGTTCAGACGTGTAAATCTCCCACCTTATGTCACACCAGTGCTCTGCAGGTTCCTGCTTCTCACAGTTGAATGTTCAGTTTTCACATGTTCTAATGAATAGTTCATGTTCAGAGTTCTCCATTTCAATTCTGAATTTGTTCAAAGTTCAGACCATCTCTATTTTATTTTTTATTTTTTGGTTAGAGGTGAGAGTGAGAGACTGGACTTGAGAGAGAACAGAAAGCAAGTCTTGCAAAGAAATCAAATATACTTAACTTTATATTCGATCAAACAAAAAAGGTCTGCATGTGGAACAGAGGTGTGAACAAAGGACCAAAATAAACTTTTCCACTCCATCCATCCATTTTCCTGAACCGCTTAATCCAATTGGGTCGCGGGTGTGCTGGAGCCTATCCCAGCTGTCAACTTTTCCACTGTGACAGATAATTATTTTTATTTCTAACAGCTATTTTTAGATCATTTTTTAAAGCATAGCTGTCAAACTCTGGCCCACTGTAAAAGTTCATCATTTGGTTTTTTAGAAGTTTTCAGGCTGTCTGAGAAGTGTCAGCCTTCCCTGGCCTCAGGTGAACTCACTGAAACTGAAGCTGTTTTCTAGGGATGTAACGGTACATGTATTCGTCCCGTGCCGTCACTGCACGGGCCTCACGGTTCGGTACACGCAGACCCACGACGAATACGTCTGACCTCGTCTTCACACCAACAGCAGCATTTCGCGTCCGCGCATACATTAGTACGTGAGAATGAAGCTTTTTTTCCTCACGTACAAAAATGCTCTACTCGGGAGTCAAACAGCTGTTCACACTTCATCAACACGGTAGCCACGGTGGCGACGAGTAATGAGAACTACCAGAGAGTTGTGGCGTTGTACCTGCTTCTGAATTATGTAAACAGAAGACGTCGGCGTGTTTGGATCCTCCAGAGGCGCTCGGAACTCGGGGAATTTCATACTAATCCAGGAGTCGCGGCTGGATGGCCGGCGCTTCCAGAGATGCTTCAGGC
>JAVQJG010241430.1:0-13825 GCA_036024015.1 Craterocephalus amniculus | reverse complement strand
ATTTTGTGTTTAAATGATTTTACTGTAATTCTTCTTTTATGCTTTTAATGTTTTATGTAAAGCACTTTGAATTGTCTTGTACCTGAAAATGTGTTATACAAATAAACTTGCCTTGCCTTTGAATCATTCTCTTTTTGGAAGCGTCTGGTTTGGGGATGAATTTGTTCCTTGGAATTGTTTGTCGTATTCAGGAGCTACTGTTGAGTTGAAGGTGGAGGACGGACTTATTAGACCGGTTCTTATTCAGAGAAGTATAAAGTAGGGCTACACATTGTTTGGGATGTTCAGTATTTTCTAAATTTTATTTTCATTTTTTCCCCCAATTTTATTCTTACTTTTCTTAATTAATTCATTCATAATTTTTTTAATCTTTTTAAATGTATTTATGTTATGTTATGTCTTGACCATTAGCCTATTCTAAAACAACTTAGACATATAGTCTCAGGGTTATTTTATGTTAAAGATAATTCAAATAAATTCTGCCTATTAACCTATGCAGATGACATCACAGTTTTCATAACCAGACAAAATAAAATTACAGTTGTTGGAGGAAATGTACAAAAGCTTCTATGGCTGAAGTAAACCAGTCCAAAAGTGATGTTTTTCCTTTGGAGTGATGAAAAGCAGCCAGTGTCGCCAGCTGGGCCACAATGTGTGCTCCTGTATGGAGGGAAGAGCCACACCTTTAATAAACTTTCTACTCATACATCAGAGATTTGATTTTCGGCTTTTACCAATCAGCCCTCTACACATTGGAAACTACTATAAATGTAATAAGAGACTGCTGACAGTTTTATGGGATTGTTGGAGCAGAATTTGTTTTTCACAGCCTGCTTATAGAGCCTGATGCTCAGCTCTGGCAGGGTGCAAAGAATCCATAGAGCAGCTTCACTGTCGAGGCTTGCAGACCTGAGTTCAGCTGGCAGATTGAAGTCTGCTGCTATACTGAGTAAATAGTTTGGTTTTAATTCTCTCCACTTACTGAACTGCTGGAGGAGATGACTGGTGTACTTCCCAGTATTTACAGGGAGCTGTTGGATGTAGCCAACCAGCTCTTTGGACAGAATCTCCACCATTTTACACCTAAATGCAGTGCAGTATACTGCAGAAATATTCATTTGGTTAATGTTTTAATAGGTCAGACCAAAATAAGCACATGGCTCACCGGAAGGATCAAAACTTAAAGGGACAGTCTGTAAATACTGGGCTCATTTTTGGCCTTTTTAAGAGCAGTTATTTTGTTTACAATGGTCTTTCAAGTATTTTACTTCATTTTGGGAATTGGTGATGCTTTATGAAGTGTTTATTAAAAGAATGAAAAAAATACAGCTACTGACTAATAAGACAGTAGCTGTGTGCTACCCAAAGGGTCTGCAGATTTTTATAAGATCCCAAGAATACATGTGAACTGTTTATATCACTTAAAGTATCCCATAATGCAATGTGTCACAGCAGTCTTCTCATTTATTGTATCATAGCTGAATGACATGCTGCACATCTGACAACTACTTCCTTTAGATTTGTTTCTTTGTTGTTCTTTTTCTTTTAAAATGCTTGTCTTCTTCCGTGTTCGGTAGACACTCGTCGTATAGCCATTCACAGAAAAAGTCAACTGATAACATTAAAAATACACAAAATACATAAAAGAAAAATAGAACTACTTAAGCCTTGGTGGAATAAAAATGTCATTAGCTGCTTTTTAAAAATATCCAAACTACTTAAAGACAAAGGGAGAGCAATTACACAGTCTGGATGCTTCTTCTTGGAAAGGCCAGTCTCTTTCAGACATAGTTGATTGGATGCACTTATTGTGATAGGATGTAAAACAGATAAGCAACGTAAAGAGCAGCTTGAACATGTTCTGAGGATATGACCACTGATCCACTGATAAAATCCACTGATAACCAGCTCAAAGACTTTAAAATGGGTTAAATGAGCTCTTCAGTTTGAGTCTGAAGTCTCAGCAGAGTTGTGGACCACCTGAAGACAGGCCAGCTCCTTCATTCAGACAAGTGAACATGGTGCAGCAGACGTCTAATCATAAAGAGATAAAAGCTTGTTTTATCTTCTACTGACACCATTGTTCAGAGTTTTGAGAAGCTGAAAAAGAATGGATATATTTTTGAAAATCTCCTCTATGGGCACTTTTCAAGCTAAAAATAGATATTCCAATTTTTGCTGATCTGGAAACTGGCAAAAATTGCTATTCTAAGACAGTAAGATACATCCTTTGCTCGTTGTAGCATGTGTAGTACGGAGCAGAGCGTTTAAAAAACACTCACTCTTTCTTTTTGTTGGGGGAAAAATTGTATTAATTACACAAGTCTGATTATTGGCATTTATCTTTTTTTTAAGAATCAGTTGCAAAAATTAAACTTGATAAAAGATTTCTTTATTTGTGTTATTCTTTACATCATTATATGTGGGAAAATGTATATAGGAAAGGTTCATTAAAAGTCCCTCCTCTCTTCTTATCATTGCTTCCCTCTGCGTTGGTGTCTTCCTCTGTTGTATGTCTCAGCGTCTCTCTGTGCTCCGCTGTGACAGCTAACAGAGGTCACTGTTTACTCTCATTTATCAGTCAATCATCAGCTGCTGCAGGGTTCCAAACACAGCCATTTTTCCATCATTCTTTTTTTTTTCTATTTACCACCGCGGTTCCCAGCCCAATGATAAAAACAGAACTTTTTCATTCATTAAATAACAATGGAAAAACATCCTCCTTCTTTTTTTGCATATTATCAAGTCCAGTCCTGCAGGTTTCTCTAAATACATGACAATGGACAAAATAATATTTTTGTGTTACAAATAACTGCATATGTGACAGGGAATATGTTATTGCTGGACAGTGCAATAAATCATTTAACAAAAGGACTCTTGGGATATTAATTTGTACATTTTGAAAAATGTTTGGTGTGAAGAGTGACAAGATTTAATTGTTTTGAAATTGTTATAAATTCTCTAGCTAAAGCATTTGACTTGACATGCCCCTTTTTAATGTAATTTTTTCATGTGGATTCTTAATTTTTCTTTAGATAAGAAAAAAAATAAGCCAACTCAAATGACCCTTCCCTTACCAAGCCCACTCAAAGCCTTTATTAGCATTTTCATGAATAAATAACAGTGTATATATATTTAGAAAGAGACAAATGCATTTAAAATAACATGCAGAAGTTCCATCCTGAACTTGCTAACAAGACCCAGATGTTCACTGTGCGTGTAGCCTATTAGGTGTTGTGTGGACACACTCAGAGAATGATTAATTTATCATGTGCTGTCTTTAAAAATGAAGCTGCTTGCTTATGTCAGGGCTGCAGGACTCAGAGTATTCAACTTTCTTTCCTGAGTAAAAATTGTATATTTGTAAATGTAACAATACCCAGAAATGTATCTATAAATTAGTTTTTCCTTTACAGAAAAAGAAAAAGGAAAAAAACTAAGAGATGATATGTAGAATCAGGATACAATGGGTACAAAGAAAGTTAAATGGGTATAAGATCAGGTAAAATGGATAAATGGGTATAAGATCAGGTGCAGAAAGTTAAATATACAGTAATGCACACTGTGGACCCACTGACAGACTTTTAAAAAACTCAGCATGTTGAGAAGCAGAGCAAAATGTGCACATTGCTTACCATGTTGACTTTATGTAGCAGCAGGCCCATATGCAGCGAACATCTTGAGAGACAGAGTGTTGATTTTCCTTACTGTATATAACTCTTAAAGTTGGTGCCGTCGCAGCAGCAAACTCTATTTTCCAGCTTTCCAACCCATGAATACCTCCACATTGAGTTGCAGACCTTCACCTAATTCAGTTTTCTCATCACATTTGTTAATAGCTGATATCTGCCATCTAAATATAAGTATTACATTTTAGTTTTGCTGGATGTGAAATTTCAGTTTGCCCATTTTGTTGGTCTACAACCCCAGGATATGTGTTCCAGCTCACCCCCTGTGACACCACTTTTTATTTTTAAAAAAAGCATGCAGTGATTAAAGTTATTTCCAATCAGCTGAAGCTCTTCATCCCCTCGCTGCTGATGATGTTACTATAAAGCAGGAGAACATTTTTATGTGCCCCTTCCTGCTTATACAGGGCCTGCAGGAATATTCTAATCTAATCATGACTCCAATAAGACTGAGTCTCATTCTAACGAGATCATGGCCTCTGTTCCTTCCACTGCCTGTCTTCTTCAGGTTTCCATGGTGCACACATATTAAAACATGCAGCCACCAGCTCACATCTAAACAAGCTGGAAGCCATGTCTTTTTTCTTTTTTCTTTTGGCTGTAAGCCGAACAACACTGACCCTCCATCCCATCCCTGCTCTCTACCACCTGACATCCAAGCAACACCTCCTCCTCACACTCCCCTTCCCCCACCACTTCTCTTCCTCCTCTCAACCCTCTGATGTTGTCATAAAAAAGGTAACATTTTATAACCCCCCCCTTTGTTGGCCCTCCAGCCCTCCCACACCCCTATCACCTCTCCAGGGGGAATCTGCAGGGGGGGGGTTATTATCTAATCAAATCTCTAATAAGCCCCAACAAGATCCAGGACCTTTCCAACCCAGCCGTGTCCCCTGCAGGCTCACAGAGACCGCCACCACCTGGGCGCCCCATCCCTCCCTTCACCAATCCCTGCTTCCCACTAAAAGACACACAAACACGCACGCTCGCGCGCACGCAAACCGCCTCTCTCTCGTTCTCTATACACGCCCCACATACATCAGTATGTCTTTAGCACTGGCCGGTCTGTGCAGGAAGAGAGAGGAGAGACGGAGTATTAGTATTCAGAGCACAGGGAGGAAAAGGAGAGGTAGCGAGCGAGCAAAACAGGGAGAGTGAGAGGGAGGGGATAGTGAAAGAGAGAGGAGGAAAAAAACACAAGGAGGAGAGGATAATATAAGAGAAGAACACGGGAAACGGGAGGTAAAAGAAGGGAGGGGGAGACGTATCATATTGTTCATTTCTCCCTCTCAGTCTGCTGCCATCCCGGCTGCGGGGCTTATTGCTCGGTGCGTCTTGGAGAGAGGACAGAGAGGAGGAGGAGGAGGGGGGTTGACTAAGTGAAAGAGGGCGGAATGGCCCTTTACAAGCGTCGCATCTGACTAAACCAGCGGAGAAGCTCGTGAATCGGAAACTGGTCACAGAGGAAGACAGTGGTTTCTGCAGCCAAGGTAGGAAGATGCTCGCTATGTTGCGCCTGTAAAAAGCGCGCGTCCATGATATCAGCGATATATGTGTGTGTGTGTGTGTGTGTGTGTGTGTGTGTGTGTGTTTATTCGCATCATATCTCCCTTTGATCCAGCATCCCGCACTGCTGAATATGCCCTAAATCCAGAAGCATGTGGCTGTTTTCTATAAATATTTAATGTAAAGCCTGTTCTGTGTGCTTCAGACTCGCTCCTCTACGTTCCAATCAGCCATTGCAAAGGTAGCCTGTGTACCCCGGGCACAGTGGGATGCATGATCTGTGGAGGCAGGACGCCAGTCTATAAGGTGGTGTAGGCTGCGCCAGCCTTCAGAACAAGTAACAGCTTGTATTTGGATCACAGGTGTATTAACAGCAGCGATCCAAATGCTTTAACTTTTTTTTCCCGCTACGCGAATGATACGAGATGTAAAACGAACAGACAGCGACGAGCGCGCACGAGCACGCAGAAAATACACAGAAGACAGTTTGACGTGCGTAAGACGTGCGTAATTCCACCTCCATCCACACCCCCTCGGCCTCCATCCCATCCTGTTCCCTCCCTCTACCCCTTCTCCATCTAAGCTACAGTTGCTCCGGTGTCCCACCGGAGAGGAACGCGCTCGTCCAAATAGAAACAAAAAGAAAAGAAGAAAAAACTAAAACAAATCCAAGACATACTGAGTCACTGACTCTGACATAACGGAAGGTGAAAAAATTAAGTGAGGGCGGCCCGTCGTCTGTATACGTGTGTGTGTGTGTGATTACACTCCCTGTCTGTAAATGGGTCCTGCTCTGCAGCTTGCTGTGCATGAGACAGGAAGAGCAGCAGCAGTATCTCTGGTTCCTGCCTGGCCACTTGCTCTATTTCCTCTCCCATGTTATAGATAATTTAGACACTTTCAGCTCCAACGGCTGGAGTGGTAAGCTGTGAAAACTTCAACTGCAACCTCTGATATGTGTGAATGTGGGATAGAAATAGGTGGAGATAAAAGGCGACAGTGTCTGCTTGAATGTGATGGTGTGTCTGATTGCATGTTTATAGCGATATATGCTCTTAAACAGATATTACGGCTCACTCTTACCCACTCATGTTATTTATTTCCAGAAAGGGTATCCAGGACCTATTATAGGACGGACTAAATTGGAACAACCTCGAGGCTGAGGCACAGCAAAGCTATTACCTCTAGTCAATAGGCATTAATATCCCCGTGCTCAATCTTGGCTTGTCTGGGTGAAACACAGTGCCGCTCCAGTGGAGTAACCTAAAAGATGTGTTGTAGTAGCCCTATCTGTTTACCCCCGGTGCATCAATCTGTCACAGATGAATAAGCAGAAAGGAGCGATGATAGCATTGTCTCAGGCACACATCACTGTGGCCTTGAAAGGAAGTGATGCAAAACAAAAAAGCAGGATATGCCAGCAGTGGCGAGGACGGGTCGCAACCCCAATGAATCAGTGAGTCCTGACGAATGGTGGCTGATCTAAGGGTAGGCCTACATGAGCGCATCGATTTGAGGTGGTACACGACATGAGACCGCCCAGCAGGGTACGGCAGAGCAGACCGCATCAAAGGCGAGAGCAGAAAGGAAGAGGTCAAAGGGCCAAGTTGCCGATGTAGAGCTCAGCAGACTGAGAGAAAAAATCTGCCGTCAGAACTGCCACAAAGGTGGAAACATGGCAAGTGTGAAATTTGCTTATGCACTTAAGCTGATTTGCAGACTTTGGGGGTGGTGAGGAGGGGAGGGGGGGCTAAACAAAATACCCAGGGTAAAAATGAGAGGTTCAATTAAAGATGACTTCCAGGTAGAGATGAAAACAAAGGGAGACGCGTGGCAACAGATTGGGGGGCTTGAAAGCAGGTTCGATGAGATCTGCCCGAAACATCCTATTAAGTATAACCAATGGATTAGTCTCCTTTGTCTACAGATGCATTATGTTCATGCAGGGAAAAAAGGCAGCTGGCTGTTCTCAGTTTTGTAATTACAAAGGTGTTCAGTTTATTCCCTAAAAAAGAATTAGACATTTCAGCAATAAACAGTAATTCCCATTAGTGGGAGCTTAATAAAGAAGGAGGAGGTTAATAAGGTGGGGCCGGAAGAGGGTTTTAATGAACAGAAAATAAGGAAAAGATCCTAAATCTCCCTGATTGTGAGGTGAACTCCGGGATTCAATTTAGGAAAAGCACAAGTAAGTAAAACTTGAGGGATTTATCGTCTTCAGGTAATAGGTAAACATACAGCAGAGGCAAAGGATCACATGGAGCTGCCAGCTCCCAGATTTGTGCTTTAGCATCTGGATGAATTCTGCTTCACACCAAATCTGACAGCAGTGTTTCAAATGCCTTATCAATTCCATTCCCAAACACCGCTGAGGTGTGTGATTTTCTCCTCAGTGACAAATCCCACCTACAGATTTGCGGTTTCCGTCACGCTTCCTGACATGATCCTTCTCACTAAAAAACATCCTGTGCTTCTTTTTTTTCTTTTGACAAATTCACATTTTCAGGTGAGCACATCTGTGATGAGCTACTGCCCCCCGCCCATAAAAAGAAGAAATTCACTTCTTTAAAATAAAGAAGGAAGCCATGAAAACTGGGATTATGATGGCGTGAAGGTTTGGCTATTTCATCCTGAAACTTGTCTCTCTGCAAATGCCCGAATGATCTCCTCATTAAAGGAGGAAGCAAACGTTAATGTATCACCTGTAAGCTCGATTGTAGATGAAACGGCCGGGGTGAGCTTTAAAAATGACTCACTGAGCTGATGCTCTCATCCTCAGAGATTAACCAGAGCAGCTATAGCGACCGGCGAGCGGATCTTGCTCAAGGACACCCGTGTAGGTTTGAACTTGCAGCCTCGACCTTTGTCATAGACCCTCGGCTTCATATCCAGCTACTAACGGCTGTCTGCTTCATTTTTTGTCTCGTGCAACTGCCTCTTCTCTTTTTTTTCCGGGCCGGATTTAACTCGTGATCTGATTGGCTTGTTTCTTCCATCATTGGAGACTGATCTCATCCAGTTCTCATCTTCTTCCTGTTATGTGATTGGACAGGACTGATTCTTCTGCCTCCGTGGTGTGATTAGAGTCTGACCTTGCACGCGGTCCTGTCTTCTCCGCCCAGCCGGACCGTGACCCCCCCTCCGCTCCAGCAGTCTGTGTTGTGGCGTTTTCCTTCCCGGCGAGTATTGATCCCAGGCAGAGCAGCAGTCAACGGAGCGTCTGTGGCAGGTTCAGTGTAACTCCGTAACCTACAGTGGGAGCATATGTTCCTGGGCACAGCGCTGTCCAACTGGAAGGATTAGTCAACATATTTCTGAGGGCGTGTTTATTTCTGATAACGATTCTCTGTAAATATTTGGCCTGAGGCGAAATTGCGTCCCCAAAACTTTGATTACCATTGTTGCTGTGTCACCCTCGCCACCAGCTTCCTGGGATTTTTTTTTTTTTGGTCTTGCATGCCCTTCTGTGCTCCAGATTTCCCTCCCTCTTTATCTGTCTCGCCTTCAATTTAATGTCAACATCTCTATTATGCCTCTCTCTCTGTCTCCCTTTTCCTCCAGCCCTTGCCATACAATCGCTTTATCTGTCTGTCTGTCCTCAATTATTTTTTTGCCTCTCCCTCTTGATGCTCTCGCTGGCATTCGAGGCAGCCAATTTTGTGCCAGACGGCCATTTCTCAGATTGAGATATCGTTGGTTTTAAGTCACTCAAACAGATTTGCTATCTTAATGGGAGAGAGTGAAAGTGAAGTAAGGCGGAGGGGGGAGGGGGTTTTGGATGGATTTCTGGGACGGGATGGACAGAAAACTGAACTGACTGACAGACTTTCCTGACATGACAACGAGAGCTCAAACAGGAGAAAAGCCGGAAAAGTTAAAATTGAGCTGAAGCGCCTCTTGTTTCGGATCTTGTTGAGAGTGAAATATGTCTCTGCCCTAATGCAGTGATTGATTGATGGCAGGGAGACAGATGGGCACATAAGGAGCACTTTGCAAGGGAGGTGCCACTCACTGCATAAAGACTGACGCTGACATTTCACAGAACAACATACATCAGATGATCAATAGTCCTTGCACCGTTTGACGCGGCACCTTGCTTGAGAAATAGGTCCAACGCTTCGCAAGGACATCGCGGCTCAGAGGAAAAGTGAACTGACCTCTCATCATGAGCTTTGTGTTTTGCCTGTGATTTATTTTCCAGCCACATAACAGTACAACGTTTGTGGCACATTGTGTTCGATACTCTGGCTTCTGCAGTGGATCTGTATCATTAGGCAAAAAGTTTGCATGTATTCTCTTCGGTCGGAGCCCACGGAGACTTGCAGAGCGTGAGAAAGTAGAGTTTGGGCATTGACCTGCTCTTGCTTTGACAGAATGGGATCTAAAAGACAGAAAGCAGGTTCCTCCTGGATGCAAAGACAAGAAAAACTCGATGATAAGATACATTTTCCTGACTGTCGGCGTGTGGATTTATTTCATTGTTTGTTCTTGCTCTTCTTTCCTCACTTGATTGATTTGTCTTGTTTTTCAGGTGCTGCTGAGGAGCTTTGTCTGACCGTGGCTTCTGTGCCGTGCTGATGTGTTGGAGAGACCAGCTGCACAGATGAAGTGCACCTTTTTCTGCTGGAGCTGAAGGACTCAGAGCCAAAATCAGTAAAGACAGAAAGAAAAAGAAAGCATCTACTTTTTTAAAATCTTGGAGTCAATAGGGAAAATAACAAGCTAAAGGTTATGTGTGCTCTGCGGAGATAGCTCTGTGCTCCTTAGCCAAATCCAGTTCCAAAGAAAATTGTCCATGTAGACCGTCTCTGCTCCGACCTGCAAACTCAACATGCCACAGAACCTGCAGAGCTGAGTTTAACAAAGGTAAACATCTGAACCGTATGTTATCTTTTTCATGAAAAATATGCTTTATTGTGTTTTTCTGTCATGGCAGTTTGTCTCTATTAGCACCGAAAGCTAAAGCTAAAGGTAGAGTTATGTGTGAAAAGGCTTTATGCAGCAGAAAATTAAAAAGGAAAGGTCCTTATAGGTCTCATGAGGATTTCAGAATTAACATCTCATACAATGTGTTACGCCCTGTCATTCATTTATGGAAACTAAGCCCACTCTAATTGCTTCCATATGAATTAAGAGGATAAATAGCAGCCAGGTGCTGCTGATCAAATCATCCTGATTACTTGATCATCAGCAAGTGTGAGTGCCTTTGTAAAAGCAGGCGTTTCAGCAATTTGCTGGTCATGAAGGGAAGACATCAGCAACGGCAGAGACTTTAAAATTGTTGCTGCCCGGCAATCTGAGAAGGGTGATACCCAAATAATTTGGAATACCTGTTCACTCCGAAGTCAGACTGTCCTCAGAGATCTCAGTCTCAGACTCCAGAAGCCTCGGCTAGCATTTTCAATGACAAAGTTTGGCTTTTTTAGAGAGGTGGAGGAGAAAGTTTCTTCTCTCTAAAAACAACTTGGCAGCACAGTTTCCAAAATGTCCTTTATGAAAATACTGTGCGTTGTGTTTGAAGGGCACAAAATGCAGCTTATTCCTTTGCCACTTTCAAGCATGGTGGTGGAGAAGTGATGATATGGGCTTATTTTGCAGTTCCAGTGTGACGACATCTATATGACAGCTAAAACTTGGCCAAAATTGTCATGCAAAAGGATAATGATCCCAAACGCAGCAGCAGATGTACAGCAGGACGAAGAAGCGAGGTGTTGTACTGTAACACCCCGGTGCAGACTTTAACCTGATAAGAGAGCTGCGGATAAACAGATGTTGCAAACCTCAATGGAACGAGATGACACAACAGCGTGACTGGCTGTGTCGTACAGATCAGAGTTCCTCCACAAACTACTGAAACGTGTTGAGGGTTTAGTTTTTCACAAACAGCTTCAGCATGAATAAATAATGCCAGGGCCCGGTACGGACCTTCGCTTAATGTTTTGATACGCAAAGCCTTAAAATTGAGTCTGTTTTTCACCCCACTGTGTCGTCTCAGCCAACAGACACACAAGGAAAAAACTAAAGAAAACATTAGCCTGTCTTACAGTGAGTTAATCTATGTTTTAGACAGGAAACACAATTATGAGAATCGTCCAGTTTCAAGGATGAAAACAAAATATCCAGTGGAGATAAATGGGTCTGCAGACTGCATTGTTGTGGAAGAAGATGGCTAGATTAGAAGGTTCCTTTTTGAGACATACTTGGCTGAAGATAGCAAAAAAGGCTTTTAGCTTCAGTATGATCGCTGTAACAATCTTTATTGGTAGACGATACGATACGCAACAACTGTTGTGTAATACTTGTATAATACATTTACCTTGTAATTCAGAGCTTAATAAAGTAGACTAAGCCCACAAAATAAGCCCTCTCTTTTTGCACTTTTGCAGATCCAAGCAGCTTTTTTGTTCTTTTCTTTGTTTTAATACTTCTTTATTTGTTCACTCAGGAGTTATCTCAGGCTCATTAGCACAGAGTTTTGATTCTTTCAACCATATCTTGGTTGTACGGCACCTTTATTGCCCAAGAGCTTCCTCCGAGCTCACTCCGAGTGGTAAATAAAAATCTTTTATCAGTAGCAGAGTGCCCTGCCTGGAGGAACCTCTGAGTCTAAGATATCCCATGCGGGCAGGAATTCCATCCCAAATACAGAAATGTTAACGTTACCAACAGTTGGGCGTGCAGTGGTAACACGAGGCTCATCAGCATGACCTGAAATGAGACATATTCCTGAAATGATCACATATCAGGTGTTTTAACATTAATTTAGCCGATAAAATGATCAGTTTTATTCATAAAGCCTGCTTCCTGCGATTACTCCTCAGAGTGTATGCTAATGCATCAGAGCCTGTGATGCACACTGATGGTTCTGGCATCCGTGTTCTCACTTAATGGCGAAAGGAACCAGTCTGCCAGCAACTTGATTTGTACGCTTTTATGTCCTTAGATTCACTTTAGTGTCTTTCTCCTTCATCTCTTCTAGGGAAAGCGAGAGGGGAGGGTGTCACTCTGTCATACTCCGGCATGTCTGCCAGGGACTTGTGATCCGGACCAGGACCCCCTGCTGGGGAGTCGCTCCTGTTCTTCCTGCATCGCTGCTGCCCTCCTTCCCTCCCCCCTCCTCGGCTTCCTCTGCCTTATTTCACTCAGCTCACACCTTGTGAAAGGTGGACGGGTCAACACTGTACTTCTCCAGGTGCCGTCCGGTAGGCGAGGGCGGTGAGGGCTGCGCTGTCTTTGGCTGACTGCTGGGGAGAGTGCGATGCGGATTGGAGCATGTCGGGGGACTGGGATGAAGACCTGTGTAAGAGGGCGCTGGTGTTGTTGGAGGAGCTGTGCTTCCACTCTCCGAGGAGTTACAGCCAGAACAAACGCTGCGAGGAGTTCAGCTTCCTGGTAACGGGTCACAAAAGACAGATAGAGCCAGGTACGAACACTCCGAGACAACAATGCTTCATCTGAGGAAATGCACTTGTAGTTTGAATAATAGTAGTAATGGGATTTGGCTCTTTTGACTTGGCTGTCTCTTTTAGCTCCCAAATGACTCTTCATCTCTTATTACTCAGAACTTCTGTTTCAGCCTAATTAAGTAATCTTGGATGGTTTTTAATATGATTGTTAGCCAGTTTTTATGAGGCTTTTTTCACAAGTCTAACTCTAAAGCATTTTTATTTTGTAAAAGAAAAAGATATTTTAATCAAACCTTTGAATGAACAACAATCACAACAAACAAATCTAATAAACAGAGGCCCAACTCTTAGCATCTTACTTTAGACTGGTGGTTGCCAGATACTTTCCCTGAGTACCTCTTTCCTGCAACTACTGAATATGTGTCGCCTTGTTGAAACCAAGCTTGGTTTTATGCTTTCATGAGCTGCTTCTTACCATAAATGATCCATTCTGGCTGACTCCTTTCCTTTGATAAAACCAAATTTAAGGTATTATCAACATTTTTTAAGGACAAGTCATCTGCACTTTGGTGAAAAGTTCCTGTCATTGGCTCCCTATAACAGCTTCTATGTAAATGAAAAGCCTAAATGGTACAAATTCACCCGTTTCTGTGTGGATATGGCCATAATTTAAATCACATGGGCTCTGAACAGTCAGAGCCTTGAGGAGCCCCTGAGCTCTCTGGGGGGCCCCTGACTGGAAACCATTGCCTCTGAGAGTCTCATGCCTTCCCTCTCTGAAATAAGATGATATGATCCTAGTCTGTCCTCGCATGTTATGCTAATGGTAAAAATGAGTTTGTAAAGATTAAACTTTCCCCACAAGGAGTCAGCTCTTAGAACTGGTTCTTAGAACTGGTTGATTGATGAATGACACACCTCCCCATACTCTGCGTGTTCAGCATGTTTTAAAAAGTCTAAATAGTTTTGCAAAGTATCATTTGAGTCGCAAAACATGCGAAAAACATGTTTTCCTTCCTCATGAAACCACAAAAGGATAGATTTTGTATTTAATGCATCCAGGAAGGCCTCGGACACTGTGATCTGTGACTGGGAATAATGTGAACTTAAAGCGGCTCTATGCAGCATTATCATCGTCATACAGCAGCTTGGAAGTAATTATTTTGCTTGACTGACCTGTTCTGATGAAAAAGCGGACATTTCCTCCTCCATCGGGTCTCCCCC
>JAVQJG010241422.1:0-15072 GCA_036024015.1 Craterocephalus amniculus | reverse complement strand
AATCTCAATTTACATTATTAGCAAAAAAGAATGATATTTCCAGCCATATTACTTCACGGCATGGTTTATACGTATAAGAATTAATTCCGATGTTTTTGCAGGACGTGAAGGCAGCATCGTTTTCATTCTGGCCGAACGGCGTCACCGTCGCGATGTGTCATTTCAACGGATAAATGACCGACGCTCGAGCTCGTCCCATCTCCCATGCCGCGCTGACGCCAGGATCATGCCTGAAAGCAACCGTTAGCCCAACTGTTTTATTTGTGCATTTTCACCAATGAAAACACTTGCTTTTTAAACCGCCCCCCTCCCGAAAGCTCTGCTAAATTTCAGGATGGAGATTATTCGGACGGGCAACATGTCCCTCCTGTCGTTGACTTTGGCGCTGCTCGCCGTCGTCCTCTGCACTTCTCCGGGTAAGATAACGGTTCTCCATCGGGGCCTCCATGCTAGCTAACAATAGCGGTTTATCGGTAGAGCTCGGCTACAGTCCCTTGTGTGTGGTCGTGTTTTATCCCGTCTGTTACCCGCAGACCGCTAGCTTGGACTGGGCTAGTCTCTGTAGCTGTGGGCATGATGGTCTTGTGCCTTTTGGCCGTTTAGTTGTGAGATACAGAGCTAGATGTTTCTTAAAGGCCTGGACAACTGAAACCCACTCATTGCAGTCACATATCTAATAGTGCTGTCTAGTTAAAGTGAGTCTGGCTGGTTTTAGTCTTTTCTTTTTTAAATACAAACAAAAAACAAACCTGCTCTCTTTTATGCAGTATTGCATTAACTATAGGTTGCTACCTGCTCCTTGTTATATTGTACTACTGTTTCTTTTCATGTAAACATACCTTGTCCTTCTTGTTTTAATTATCGCAGAACTTACCATTTACCATAGTAAATGAACACTTATACAACAGGGTATATAAAGTGAGTACTACAATGTATAACAATATTGCATGCTTATTGACCTTATATCACGAAATCATCGCTGAGAAAAGTATACATTTGAATAAAATCCCAACACAAGCCTAAAGCTACGTTTAGTTTATACACCGAGTTGTCAGCTCATTAGGTTGACCTCACATAACTGTAAACACAGAGACCTGGAACAAATCCCACCATCACTTGTGGTTTAATGCTTCAGCTTATCTGAATTGTCAAATACAGATTGTTGTTTCTGCGTAAAAGGATGATGCACCCACCAGTTTAATGAATTTCTCTATGATTTTACAACAAACTACGTCCGTCATAATGATTATAGCTTTGAAACCATTCTCAGACAAAATAAAAATTGTATGGTAAAGTTATTTTACATCCCGTTAGTCAACAAGGAAAGACAGTTGACAGGGTGCAACATGTGCAAGGAATCCTCAAATGCAGCCGGTGCTTCAGAGTAATAAAGTTTGTTGAAACTAAAGCTTGTTTGAAAGTGCTGAACATGTGTTGTCAGTGCCACCACATAGAGGTCAGAGTCCCAATTTAGTCTCAACAGATTTAGGAGCCAAGACTACGTGTGTTTTGTCCTGACACTTCTAACCATCTATGTTGTTTTCCATCACTTTAATATCCTAAGGTCAACACCGAAACGCAGCTCTATGAGGATGAATGTGTTGATTAATTTGCATGCGCGGGTTGTGTGTTTGGCATAAGATAGTTTAAACTATGTGGGGTTTTTTATTTGTTTTTTCCCACCTTAAGGAGTTACTAAGCTTATAGCAGCCTGCAACCACTGAAGGCTGTTGTGTCCAGGCTGCAATCTGATATTGTCCTAAATTATATGTTGCTGAAAAGCACAGTCATGTGTGGACTTTAAAGCTTTACTTATGAGGGCTTAGAAGATTTTTTTTTTTCTCTCTTAAAACTGTACGTGAACATTCAAGACTTCCCCTGTTGTGACAGAACAAACTTCATATAAAGAAAATTAGATTAAAAAAAGAATAAACAGTGAAATTGAAGTTTGTTTCCTTCTTTTGTCTCCTACTTTCTCTTTGTCATGCTTTTATATCGTCACTCCTGTTATGTCATTCCCCCTCACACTTTGCATTGCTCTTGCTTTACAGTCAGCGGGAACGAAGACTGTCTGTGGTATGTGGATAAAAATGGCACCTGGCACAACGGCTTCGACTGCCCTCTCATCACGTTCTGCTGCGGGAACTGCCACCGGCGTTACTGCTGTCTGGACGCCTTCAAGATGATTACGGAGAGGGAGCAGAAACGCTGCATGCTCTTCCAGTTCAGGTGGGGACAGAAGCAGAAACAAAATTGATTTCACTGCATTTAATACAAATAACCCTCTGTGTAAATGAGGATATGAAACAAAAGATGGAGTAAAAAAAATCTTTAATACTAATTAAAAACAAAAAAAATCTCATTATATTGACAGAGTATCAGAAACAAATCTTTTGATTGTAAAAGGGAAATTGCATCCTGATGCCAGTACACACACCAGTCCCCGAAGCACATTGGTTGCACATGATTAAATTTATCTAATATCTTCTCATTAGTGGTTCCGTCACATCAGCTGCTGTTTAATGCCAGAATCCCACAGGACTGATTGTAATGACGTTAGACTACGCATGCTTGTACCTGAGAGGCTGCAACATGGTACTTTTCCTCCACAACACGGAAAATCATCCATCACTTTTCAGCAGGGAGCAGACAACCTGCAGCTCATTAAGCCTTGTGGGAGATCAGATCAGTGGGCGTCAGAGGCTGAGATGAAATGGAGGGCTGTGTTGTTTCACTGAGATTATGAGATGATGGAATCTGGTCCAGACAAAGAAATTGAGGGTGCACATCGTTTACTGGGATGATATGAGCGTCAGTCTTTGGTTAAAAGTTTTGTTTGAATCTAAAGCTTCTCATCTCGGCCATCGCTGCTTTAATCCCCTCTAGGGTGAGTTGTAATTACCCAGATAGAGGAGCAGGGACAACATTCTTTGGGAATTAAGCCCTCCTCTTCCTCTTCTCTCAGCCCCACCACCTTAGCTGGCATCGCTTCCTCCATCCTCCTCTTTGTGGCCATCATTGCGACCATGGTCTGCTGCTTCATGTGCTCCTGCTGTTACCTCTATCAGAGAAGGCAGCAGAGGGGCAGAACACCTTACGATGGTAAGACTCTTCCTCTGTCCACGTTTGTGCAGAGGACCACTGAGTTAAAGTTTCCTCTTAAATCTTTGTGTTTTTCAACCCACAGCTCAGCAGATCCCCATGGCCAGCTACCCAGTGGAACCCATGTACGATGCTTATGGAAAACCACTGGGACCTTCAGAATATCCACATGCAGGTTATCCTATGGCACCCCAGTATTCTGGCATGCCCCCACAGTATGCCATGATGCAGCCGGGACCTTACCCACCACACCTGATGGATCCTACATTCAGCCAGGGTGAGAATGCAGCATTAATCCTCACCATCATTTCTGCCCATGTTACAGTATAACCTAAAATTGTGTTGCAAGTTTTAGTTGCAAGTTTTAGTTTTTGAATACACTAGCTACAGTATATTTCTTGTAGTGCAATTAGGAATATTACGATATTTACTGTTAAAATATTTGGTTTACCCCTCTCCTAGAAAAATGAAAAAAAGAAAAACACATTGTCTCAGATTATATGGAGACAAGTGGGAGACTGAAGCAGTCAGAAACATTCAAAAACAAAACCAGAACCCTAAATGTCAATCAGCTACATCATTAAAACCAACTTCCAGATGAATTGTACAGATCCCCCTTATACCATCCAGAACAACTCTCCGGGCCTTGACCTTACTCAGAAGTATTCTGCAAGTGTCTTTAGCTTTTGTGGGTTATGGTTTGAAGTAGGGGTGCACCGATCACAGTTTTCTGGCCCATCAGCGGTCTTTAAAAATATCTGACCTGCCTTTGCTGATTTTTGCCGATACTGATTTTTCTTTAGAATTGACTTGACCGCTTACATCTTCAATGTACCAATTTAGTTTTGTTTAAAAAAAAAAACAATGCTCATACTACAATGCATTTTTTAACTGCAAAAGCTAGTTTTCTAAAAATATAAATGAAAAGCGTTGAGCATTGCTGTCAACACAACAAAAATGTCTAATTTTAATATTGTAAACACAAAACTAGCTCAACAGGTTGAGACCTCTTACTAAAAAAAGTTAACAATATGTATATATATATATATATATATATATATATAAATATATATATAATTTGTGTAGTAGTCATGATGGGTGGATAAGATCGGTTTCACGTGTATTGATCAGCCGATCACCGATCCCCCAAAATTAAGGAAATGGGGGCGGATAGATTGTTAAACCGATCGATTGATGCACCCCCAAGTTTGAAGCCCCTGTGGGTTGTGTTAGCTTGGGTGTTACATGTATGACCACTCAAAGGTAATTCACAGCTCTCCATCCACTCAGCTGCAACATCTGGGTGATGTTAATGTTGACAATGCCACCATTACATAAAGGTAGAATGGGTCCCACTTCAGCCAATCATGCACAAACTAAAAACTTGAAGCCACAGTAATGACACATGCATCCAGGTCAGTCTCCATCCAGAAAAACAACCATCAGACTGAGAAGATGTTCAGAAGAGCAATGTGCATATTTGGTTTGAGGATAAAGTTTCTGGGAGGAGCTCTGACATTTGCACCTCTGCAAGGGAAGCTTTGGCCGAGCTGACCCAAGAGATCATATGTTCATATGAACATATGCTGTACTCCTGGTCTATTTTAAAGCTGAATGGTTATTTCTGACTTGTCTGGACCTACAAGGGTTTCCTTTTGTATTAAAAGAAGAGTAACAGGCAAACATGCTCATTTTGGCCAAAAGATTGTAGCATCACAAAGTTGTAAAATGTCAACTCCTCTGAACTACATTTGACATATTCTTAACAGAAAACCTGTGTACTGCTTTAATGCTGTTTTTTGTCTTCCAATTTTCTGTTTTAGCCCCGCCACCTTACTCTCCACCTCAGTATCCTGGCCACTGATGATTCATCTTCACCCTCAATAAATGGAAAACATCTGCAAATGAGAGGAATGACTGAAAATGAGAAGGCAGCAACACTCTTACACACTCGCATGGTCTAACACACTCAAACAACAAGCTGACAAAAAGCGGTTTTTCCCAGAAGGGAAACCAGAGACACTTTTAGTTGTTTTCTTCTTCTTCTTTTTTTTTTACCTCGTTGTTTATTTACAACACCATCCTAGTTTTCTGCATACTAACGATAATCAGATTCTATCCTACAACCTGACTCCTGATGGCTCCGGGCAGGTTTCACAGCGGGTGTCACATCATCCTTTAGACGAAGAGGAGCGTGCTTCAAGGTACTTTCACTTCTCTGACGCACTCACCTCGATGACAGGGTGTCATCTAATGACGGGGCCCACTGGTGTGTCTGAAGGGTGTACAAAATACATAATGAATTCCTTTATTTGTTGAAAGAAACAATACTTTGCTTTCTCGTGTTTGCTAGATTTGGATGAATTGACGTCTACCAGTGGTTTCATCTACTGTCACTGCTTTCCATATAATCTGCGTATCCCAAACAAATTTTGCAGCTATTGTATTCGTTATCTGTGTTTTTCTCACAGTTGCAGATGAGAAAACAAAAGGAAAGTAATGCTCTTTTAATTTAGACTATGCCATCTTTGGATCAAAGTAAGATGGCTTAACTTATTTTATTAGACTTCCAGTTTTGTCCAAGAAGCCTTTTGTTACCTGTTACTTTGATCTTCGTTGAATCTGTTTTTGGGGGTATTTCACTCAAATAGTTATTTCTCTGTAGTTTGCTCTGTAGTTTGGCACCCTTCTCGTGTATCACCTTAGCGTCAGCATGCTGCAACTTCAGTGACCTGTCCTCCTTCGCTTTCTTTTCTGGTTTAAGATAATAAGAATTTTATTGTAGGATTAGACCCACACTGCCAGTGAAATCTTTTAGGGGCTGGGGGGTGGGGTGGGAGGCAGGGGGTTTGAGAGGTATTTCTCATAACATATCAGTTCAAGGGAGTTGCAGGTGTCGCTGCTTGATTGAACCTAATGTCCCGCCTTACAATTACTAACCATGAAAAAGAAGAGATTAACTATTTAAATATGTATTTTGTAAATCTGCTCCTCAATTAAATATTTTATGACATTGTAATAAGTTGTTTAAAAAAAGCAAAAAAAGCAGTGTATCGTTGTTGTAACATGAAATGTAATTTGATGTTTTGACATCTTCCAGTTAATATTTATTATTACTGAGGTTACCTCTGTCTGTGAATGGCTTCTAACTGTCTGGACTAAGCTACAAAGCCAAAAATGATTTACTGCTGAACAGTTTGAAAGAGTCGTTTGACATTATGGGAAATTGGTTAATTTGTTTTTGTGGATAAAAGTTGGATGACAATATTGATATGATTCTTACATCTTTAAAGTACACTTCTTAATATACAAGTATTATCAGCAAAATTTACCAAAACTGAAAGTATTGTCCATTACAGAATTTATAGGTCGTATTCTAATGAGTTTATTAGTGTATAAGTGATTGTGATGACTGTAAAAATTCTGCAAATTTTATTGGTAAAGTAGACCGAATGGTAAAGTAGTTTAATTTAGAATAGAACAAGAGACTTACTTACTACTGACAACAACTGCAGATTCATGCACAATGAGTCTGCAACCATCCGTCGCCACCTGGTGCCACTTGTTTGATCAGTATAGATGGACAAGAATTGAAAACTGCTTATGCTAAAAAAATAAAAACCTCCTGCTAGAACCTGTGAAACGGTACTGAAGCTGACGCATTAAACAGAGTGTCGTACAGACACTCAAGATAGGTAAGCTGTAGCGGGAAGGTCATCTGTCTCCTTTCAGTATGTAGTGGCTTGGCACGGAGCAAAATAAAGGGGGCTTTCCTTGACAAGAATATCCCGAGATGGCCATGTTTTGTTTTTCTTTAAAGAAGTGAAAGAAACATAAACTACACAATCATGCCAGGCATGAAAAGATTCTGTAACTGTATTTATCTAACCATCAATGCAGGCTTCTAGTCTAGTCTTTTTTTGGACAAGCAACCAAATGAATAGATTTCCCCATAATGTCAAACTGTTCTGCTACATCTTCATTTGCAGTTCATCTGCAGGGAAACTGCAAGGTGAAATCTTGGAATAAAAGTATTTAGCAACTAAAACTTGTCACACAAGGCACATATGAAAATAAAGGATACTGTTGATAAAGATGACTATTGAAGCGGAGACTCACTGCTGTATCTTGTCTCAATGCTAATAAATCAGACAGGAACCATTAACGCTCTGTACAACTTGAATCACTCACTCCCACAGCGATGTCCGCTTGTACAGATTTGTTGAGACTTTTTAAAGCACAAGGAGTTCGCTGGGATTTTTCTTGGAATGACACTTTCATATGTAGTTGAATTTAACATTTGTTCAATGATGTTTATGTTTATTTGTGCTTCTAAGTCATTACCATGAGTGTGATTTAATGAAACTGACATCAGGTGGAGAAGTAACACATCTAGATATGGCTTTTGTCTGTTAACATATGAATGGTATGGCATTGTAGAATAACGCAAGTGGAAAAAGAGATTTTATTAACATAAAATTTAACTTTGGAATGTAAAATAGTTGTGTGTTGTCTTTTTTTATTTACTTTAAAGGCCTGTATTACGAAATCATTCATCCATTGGTAGATGTTAGTTGTATGTAACATGTTAAAAACAGGGTTAGTATATGTTTCTGGCCACTAGATGTCCACATTAACCTCCAGGCACAGTTCAATGCTCTGAATGAAAAGCATCACCTCTGTTCATGCCTTTAATGTCTTATCAGGCATCTGTAATGAGCTGAAATAGTTTTTGTTTGTTTTTATTTTGAAGTTGGGAAAGTGGTTACAAAATATAAAAAACATGGAAAGGTTGTGTTATGCCCAAAGCAATCACCTGATGGTTCAAGTCGCAACTAATTACTTTAATGTACTCCAGGCAACTGAGAGAAAATGGCTTAGCAATTTTAGAATAATCAACATTAATATGTAAACAGTTTATTTTAATTATCATAGAAGAAAAAAATGCCTATTCACTGTATGTGATACTGAATGTTGGTAATACAGAGAAGAATCAAATATCAGGATTTAGAGATGTAGTCACCAGCTCTGAAAAACAGAAATAAGCATGTTGCATCCTACATTTTTGAAAAGATACAGTGTCATATTATTAAAACACTGAGGAAGTTGACCACATAGTTCATAATTATAGTGTAAAATTAATGTTTTGATTTGGTCTTTAGATAGTTAATCTTAAGGATGAAATTATTACAAATCAGTTAATTCTGTATCTATATTCATTTTACAGTGTCACATTTTTTGCAGTAAGATAACAGGACTTTATTGATCCTACGATGGGAAATTTTTGCGTTTGCACAGCTCGAATACAAAAATGACAGAAGTGAAAGAAAGAAGTTGAAAAAAACTAATATCAAATACAAAATATAATATGATAGAAAAACACTATAAACCATATGGAGGCCCAATCTACAAGCATACATAGTGTTTTAAGGATGAATATGCAAATAAATATATACATATATTTATATATTATGTGAACATACAAACATATCCAAACATATGAAAAGGTGCATACATACATATGTACACACATACATATGCATATCCATACCTGCACACATGAGGTGCATTATGTGTGTATGAAGTAGTGATGGTATAGTGTTTGAGTGGTTCGTGATTTCATGAAGTGATTCTAACTGCTGCTGGAGTGAAAGACCAGCAGAAACACTCATCTCTGCCTCGAGGTTGTTTATGTTTCAAATGAAGTATTACAATGATAAAAATATGTTTTAAAATCAGCAGTAATAAGCTTTTTTGCTGCACAGCAATCTGCCAGATTGAAACAATCCAATTTTGAGTGACTGAAGCATCAGTTTTCTTCATCCCGTCAAACTGTTTTCCCACTGGTTCTGAACCATACGTCAAATAAAAAACTATAGATTTTATTTAGATGGTGTTTTTGCTCAAAATGATTGTTTTTTTTCAGAAAAGGTCTTAAATGAACAACCAAATCAACAGCAACTGGTCTCTATAAACACAAACTGTGTAATAGGAAGTCTGTTTGAGTCTGCTCTGTAAACTTCAGCCCTTCCCATTACCTTTAAAGGAGTGTGTACCCTGAACTAAATATGGACATGCACTTTAGCAAGATTTCAAAGAATGTCCCAGCCTCACAGTCCACTTTGATGATGTGAGCTCCACGCAGTTTGTCACTGGTACCCCTCACTGCAAGACGGTGAGTGCAGCCTGTTTGCACCGGGATTGATGCTTCTGGTGGGTTTTTGGTGAGGGGGACGCAGCAGGACAGCAGGAATACCAAACTTTTCTTCACGGGAGGGAAGTGTTTTGATTTAAGAAAAAAGGATTCACCAGTTGATACCATTAGCTTCTCCTCAGAAGAAAAAAAGCATCATTATGTCCAGGCGAAAGGTCAGAGGCCTGACCCGTACGGGTCGTCAGGTCAGTGAGGACCCGGACCTGGACAACCTGCTGTCCACCCTCTCCCCAGAGGAGGTGGAGGCGCTGGACAAGGATTTGATGAGTGTGCCAGACATCAACCCAGAGGATGGGAAGGTCATCATCCAAGACAACCAGCCTGTGCAGCCACGTCTGAGCAACAACGTCCGGGACACGACCAGCCGAAGTGACACCAAAGGGAGGCTCAGTCAGAGGGAGCAGTCGTTAGAGGTTCGTAAGAAAACATCCAAACAAGTTCTGTGGTGAGCTTTAAGAGAAATACGTGTCACTTCTGCTTGAGTGTGTTTGTGAGTTATAGATCACAGCTCTGCATACTATCCTTTATCACTGGGTATTTTAATGATGACTGCTTCTCATTTAGCTTGAAGCAGCTGGACCTTCTGAACTCAGAGTCCATCTGCTCAAAAATAGTGGTCCCCAGTGCTGGCTCATGTGCCAGGAAAAACATTGTTTTCCCACTGAGGCTTGCTTACATCCACTCCTTAATCTCAACCACTGTTGTCGCAACAGCCTCTTGGACACATATAAAGCCATTTTCATCATTCCCATTACAACTTTTAATTTGAAGTCAATGTAAACTGCTGGAGTCAAATTTCCAGCAGTTTGTGGACTTAAAAGGGAGATAATTCATTTGGAGCGGCGGCCTTTCGGGGCTTCTTTGGAGCTTTAATCCTGGCTCGATGGAATTCCTTGGTTGATTGCGTTTACGCTCACTGCCTTTTAAGGATACATCTGCCTGGGCTACGGGTCACATAACAAAACAGATGGAGGCTCACAAATCAAACACTTAGCAAGCTATTTGCCGCAAATGTATCCCTGCACTGTAAAAAGTGCTTGTTCCTTTTTCCTTCCTGCAGACACACATTGTGCGTCACACACCCTGAATACATCGAATGGTATAAATGTTAAAGTGCAGCTTCTCTTTCAAGCCAATAAATAACCTTGAGACAGAAAATAATTGTCACATTCACATGTCTCTTTTACTTGTTTTCATTCTCCCACAGGGCGAGCCAAAGAAAGAGAGCCGGAAGCAGGAATACCTGAGGAAGATGGGTCTCAGCCAGGAGGGGAACGATGACGTGAAAGGAGTGCGGAGACAGTCGAGCGTCTCAAGAGAAAGAGATCGCAAGGTGGAAGACAGAAACAGCAAAGGTCCTGACAATTTCAAAGACGAGAGAAGCTGGAGCTCAAGTAGAAACACGAAACAGGTTGGCAGAGAGAGTGACGTGAAGGAGGAGAGCAATGAGAAAGAGAAATGTGAGGACATTAGGTTAAGAGACAGGAGGGACAACAGAGAGAGCATGGGTGGCAAAACAAGAGACATGATCTCCAAGTTGCAGGAGAAAAGGGACGACAGCAGAGAGAAGGAAAGGAGAGAAGATAGCAGGAGAAGTTACGACAACAAAACCAAAGACATTATCTCAAAGCTGCGGGAAAAAAGCGAGAGGGAAGTGGGAAAGGAGAGGGAGAGAAAGAGCGAGGGCCTCAGGACGCAAGGGCTCGTCTCCAAAATGGTTGAGAAGCAGAGCAAAGCGCAGGAGAGCAAACCCGAAGAGAAGGAACCTAGGGCAGAGGACAAAGACAGACCTGAGATCAAACTCCAGCGTCAGCCGTCCGAGAAGGGTGAGGTGAAGGCAGAGAACAGAGCTGATAGGGAAGAGCTGTTTAACCACAGCGACCATGTGGACGAGAGAGATATGAAGATCGGCACAGAAAAGAAAGTAGATGAGAAAAAGGAAAAAGAGGATCGTTCAGGAAAACCTGTGAAAGCCGAGGAAAAGGAGAAAGTCGGTAACTGCTTGGCCCAGAACAGCCCGAACAGCAAGGCGAAGCAGCAGCAGGAGGAGGAGGATGAAGACTCCGGCATGTTCGATGAGCTCATGCAACAGGTTCGAAGCGATGACCCCACCCTAACCGAGCTCAATGTCAACAACTCCGAGGTCATCAAGACCAAAACGCTCATCGAGTTCGCAGAGGCCCTGCGAAACAACACCAGCGTTAAAATATTCGCTCTGGCCAACTGCCGTGCAGACGATCACGTGGCCTACGCCATCGCCGGCACACTGCGCGGCAACAAGACCATCACCAGCATCAACATGGACTCCAACCATCTAACCGGCAAGGGAATCCTGTCGCTCATCCAGGCACTGCAGCACAACTCCACGCTGACCGAGCTCCGCTTCCAAAACCAGCGTCACATCTGCGGGGGGAAGACCGAGATGGAGATGGTGAAGATCCTGAAGGAAAATACTACCCTGCTCAAGCTGGGCTACCACTTTGAACTGGCCGGGCCCAGGATGACCACGACAAACATCCTGAGTCGGAACATGGACAGGCAGCGGCAGAGGCGGCTGCAGGAGCAGAAGCAGGCCCAGGCCAACGGGGAGAAGAAGGGCACGCTGGAGGTGCCCAAGCCCGGGGGCGGGGGATCTTTGAGGAGTTCGCCCAAGTCCTCCCCCAAACCGTCGCCCATTCCTTCTCCTATGCCGTCACCAAAGCTAAACCTTAAAAGAGGAGCTGGGGGTCCAGCTCCTCCACCGCCTCCACCTCCTCCTGGGGGTGGACCTCCACCTCCTCCGCCCCCTGTGCTGGATGGAGACCGCTCAAACAAGAGCAGGAACTCAAGGGACCAACTGCTAGCCTCAATCCGAGGAAGTAATATCAAACAGCTGAAGAAGGTAGGTACCGGGAGGAGATTGTTCAATTAAACATTGGCTCAACCAAGGCTGCCCTCAGACACTCTCGCATTTTTATTTTCCCCACAGGTGCCGGTGCCCAAGTGGCTGCAGTAACGCTTCGTGATGGAGAACCAAAGGCGAAGAAGAAGCGAGGGAGAACAGACATCTCACCACGGGGTTTTAAGGAGAGGAACTCTACAGAAACAGGAGCTTGACTTGCCCTCACTCCAAGTTCTCCCCCTCTAACACTGGACCAAAAGGACTCTGTGGAGAAGGAGTGATGCCATGCACTCTGCAAGCTGATGGCAGAGCGCACAATGAGTTTTGTGGCTGTCTGTCTTCATTTATTTTGAGGCTTTTGCACTAGATAATATGAAGTCTATCATTAACATGTTGGCTCGCGTATGCGTGGGAATGTGAATGTGGAGGGTGCGTGTGATGTGCTTAGATTCACATTACTCTTTATAAAAAATGTCTAATAAGAAAAAAAACATAAATTTGACCATTTATTTATTAGTGGAGAGGGAATCCACATTAAACTGGTCAGCTAAGTCTGTTCAAACTGGGTTGAAATATCAGGGAATCAACAAATATGGCGGCCTGACTGTAGAGAATCTGGGTACTTGTAAATTAGGTTAAAGGAGCTATACCTGATATCTTTCTAAGAAAATTTGATTTTTTTATATACATGGTATATTATGAGATAAAAAGGGGGGAAGTTGGACTTACCCCTTTTAATTTCATAAAAATGAATGACTCATTGATTGCTCAAATGTAAAATTCCAGGACATTTTAATTTGCGAAAGCGGCTAATTTTTTGCTCTGGTGTGGCGCTCTTTCTCAACCAAAGGGGTTATCTTCCGTAACTTTCATATTCCCTAAGGGAACGCTCTTACTGGCTGATCGGAATCCGGAAGTTACCGAAGTTAACCCTGTTGGGAGAGAGAGAGCGTCACGCTAAAGCTAAAAAAAAATTAGCCGCTTTCGCTAACTGAAATGGGCTGGACTCATACATATGCGCAATCAATGAGTCATCAATTTTTATGACCTACCCCTTTTACCACATAACATACTGTGTAGAAACCATTTTCCTTAGAAAGATTAAAATAATAGCAGGTATAAGCCTTTGATTGTATGTCACAATATCAAAACTCAAGACATCTCGGGCGGTCTTGGAAATCAACCCAGTAGCATCCTAGTACACGATGAAGGATTTTTTAATTTAGAAATACACAATACAGCTCATCAGGAAGAGCTAACGGTTGTCCTTCAGTGTCTGGTGTTGGGTTTTGTACAGACTCATTCTAGCCTGGGTGTTTGATTATATTACATAGCTTTTATGTAATAAACCAACATGTCTTAACTTTTAAAGGAAGATTTAGAAAACCATTACAGGATTAATTCAGTCCTGTTTATCTCTCATGTATTAATGCTGTAATATTAAGTGAATTTCATGCAGATGGACACTACAATGTGATATAAAGAAGGACACAGATGTCTTGTTACACACAGCCTGTATGTCTTCAATAAAAGATTCTGGTATGTTTGCATGTGTGATGGATGATGGCACATAGTTGAATTTCCTCAGCAAACACACAGTTAAATATAAATGAAATTGAATAAATTGCCTCCCGGTATATATGTTGACCTGGTTTATAGGAAAGATGTAATCACATGCTGAATTGTATACTCAGGTATTTCCACTTCACTCCAGCTGTTGCTAGGAAATCATTATAGTTATACAAACATTTATAGATATGTACCGACAATAAATAACCAAAATGCAGTACGTTACTACACATGAATCCTGAGTTAATTCAAAATCTGTATTTTTTTTTCTTCTAACCCTTGTGTTGCAGAGTCAGACCTGTTCACACTTTTGTCATCTGGAGCAGAACATACCACATAATCCAGTGTACATATGCTGAAATGTGACTTCCTTTTGAAGGTGGAGTCCTCTCCTGTCCAATATTTTGACTTCTGAAATGAACAATAATTGCGTGTTCCTCAACTCTTGAATATTTTTGTTTGTTTATGTATTAATTGATCGATGGAACAGATATAAGTGATGTCATTTCCCCTTTCTTGGAGAAAAACAAATCTTAACATACACTAACAATATCCAGCACAGGATTTTTCATGCCTTGCAACATGTCTGGTAGGTTCTTTATCATTTATGAAACTGCTGTAGTGATAAGGAAACAGCTGGAGCTGCTTAGTGTCTACCAACCGGCTGAAAAGGTAACCATCACCCTGACTGCTAAGACGAGGAGAGCAGCTCCAGCAACAGGCCAGTTTATCTCTCCGAGCCCTGCCTTAGTCTCTGCGTCCATGAAATGTCCGTATTTGGTCATTTCACATTGAAGGCTTGCTCTGCAAGTCATTCCTTTCTCCTTTCTAATAATGGGCTGTGTGCCAGCTGTCTGTCTCTGGGCTGTAGTTGCTCCTCTGACCAGGAGAAAACAGTAATCATTTGAGAGGAGAAAAGTACTCAGCCCACACTGCAATATGACATATTTGTGGTTTACCTCAAGTTAAATACAGAATATTTTAAGATTCCTTCCTCTCTGTAGTATGAATTCTTCTCTAAAATAATCAAAATGCTCTCACCTCCATCTTATTAAACATATAAGAACTTCATTATTTTAGGCCTATATATTTGTAAAGTTTGTGTTGCAAAATTCCTGTTGCAGAGTTTTCAGGGTGACCGTCATGCAAAGTTTCAGTCAGGCTTGCTCAGGTTTAAGATGGAAGATGATTTGTTGATGCTGCTTCAGTACAGTTTTAATCTAGCAAAAGTTGCACTGCAATTCATCCATCCATCCATCCATCCATCCATCCATCCATCCATCCATCCATCCATCCATCCATCCAT
>JAVQJG010241381.1:0-17777 GCA_036024015.1 Craterocephalus amniculus | reverse complement strand
GAGAACAGCTTCCCGACGTTACTTCGTAGCATATCTGCTAAAGCTAAAGCTAAGCTGCGCTGATTGGTTGACGCTCCGCGTCAAGCAGCGAAAGTTCAGATTTTCCAACTCGAGCAGCCAAAGCTCAAACGCCCAAAACGCGCTGCTCCCGACGCTCAAAACGCGCTGCTCAACTGCGCGCTGCTCGCTGCGCCTTGACGCGCATCTGCATAGACTTTACATGTAAACCTGATGCTCCCGACGCTCTCGCTGCTTTTGGTCTGAACGCACCATAAGGCTACATCAGATTTGTGTTGTAGCCTAAGCACAGGCACGCCCCACTATGGAAGCCAAGAGTGTTTCTGCTCGTATGATTTTTAACACCGTTTGGTTGGGATAATTTCTCTTGAGAAAATAATCTTCGTTTTTCGACTTTGTAACGAGGGGACTGGACCTATTTCTAGCCCATTACAGAATCAGTACATATGGACAAACAATGAATCAGACTCATTCTGGCGAGAATTCAGAGACTCAGATCAGCCTATAACATTTGGACTGTGGGCGGAGGAGAACCCATGCATAGTTTAGAGGATATGGAAATTCCAAACAGGTTCCCCCCAGAAACCCAATGCAAGAATTCTAAAATTAAAAGATAAGGTTGCCTTTCATTTTAATAAATTGTATTGGCCCTCTAGTGAGTCTAGAGGGAGCACTGCTGGTTCCTATCTAACTTGCAGATTTATACTTTCTTTGTGGCACTCCAATCATCCAATATCCAATATCTCACAGTCGGTGTCAAATTTGAAGGAGGAATGGGATAGTTTTGCACCTATTGGGGGAAGTAAAGCCCATCAAACTTTTCCCAGTGAGTGTTCAACACCCACAGGTTTGCACAAACACCTTAACAGGACAGACAGCCATGCATGCTTTGGAGTTTCACTTCTTGGAGGCGGGGGGATTTTCAGGAGTCTTATCATTTTAGATCTGGTCTGTGTCCAGTTTCTAGTGAAATTGGAAAATGGTGAAACGTAAATGTACATTTATGTTTGAAATACAAAAACAATGCCCACCCCAACTGATCTTAGCTTGCTAATCTGCAAGTCAAAGCAGCAGATGCAAGTAATATGAATCCTACCATGTGTTTTAGTTTTAAAGTACAATACTTGCCAAAATTGTGTAAACATATCCAATTTGAATGAATCCTATAGATAAACATTTGTTTTTACTGAAACAGTGAAAAAAACATCAGGAAAGTGACGCGTTTTTGGTTCTATGACTCAGCTACTTTCCATCACCAAGCATTATTCATTTCAATTTGCCATCTGTCATGTCATTTATTTAATACACATAATATGCGATTTGCCCCTAAATCCTAACCTTGGTGATGAATTTTCATGTTGGATGAGGGTCAAGACCAAAATGCAACTGCAGACCATGTTATGAATGTGAAGATGTAATGTTGCTTTGTAATTCTAAATGCTCTGACTACTCAATAAAAAAGTGCACATAAATGCTATCAATTTACAGCTGTTGCCACATAACTTACCAGTGTGACAGCTTGTAGTGTTTAGTAGTGAAGCTATACTTGGCAAGCCATACTTTGAGTCCTGAAATGTGTAGCCCTTTCTAACAGGACATCCAGAACTCTTGCGATTATACTGCCTTGTGTGAGAGGCGCTTCAACTGGTCGGATAATAAATTACTTGCTGAAGACATAAAGCCTCTGACCGGGTGTCTAGATTTATGCCTTGATTTTAGCTCAGATATCATGCTTTACAAGTTAGATAGATGGTCTGCATGGGAGACATACATCATGAGAAACATGCTGCTCTATTCTTTGTACGATGCGTGTTTTGTCGCTACAAAGTTTGTTTTAATGGGACACACACACACACACGGTCAGTTTATGCTTGGCAGTGATGAGCGGTGAAAGGCCTATCCACTGCAGCTGCTGTGCAGCCTCTAGGCAGCCTTGTGCTCTGGAAAGAGAAGCCTGGTTTGATTTTAGTCCAGGGCAAACCAGGACTTTCACATTCCTGCTTTTCAATTGGAATTAAGATATTTGTTTCTGTGTGGAAGACTGATATAAATATATGCTTACATGAGGGAATTTGGAGAAAAAACAAAGGCTATGAAATACAGAAGTCTAAGGTGAAGTGCTGCGTGCCCTCGGGGCCAGTTGGTGCAAAATTATACATAAAATGTTATTCTTTCTTCTTCTTTCTCACATTCTCTTTATTCTGTCTTGAAGCGAGTTCGATCCAAGCCAGAAAGTTCTGACGCTATTACATAAACTCTGAGTGAAGGGGGGGGCACGGGTGGCAAGGCAAAAGTAGAGGAGCATTGCGGGAAAACGGGGCACAAGAAGAGCATGGGATGGATAAAGTATATCCGGGAATGTCTAAAACATCATCTTCATCAGATCCTGGTGAAAGTAGGAAGAACAAAAGAGCAGGAGGAAATTGGAAGCAGAGTGGAGCCAGTTTTGCAGATCTCATCCCAAAAGCCTGGAAGAGGGGGGGGGGGAGGGAAAACTGAAAATAAGCCATTAAACGGCTCGGCATCATCCAGGCTCTGCCTGAAACCCACCACCAATACAAAAAAGAAAACTGAGACAGCTTTGGACCCACTTCATCCTGACATGTCTCCCAACTGAAAAACAAGGCAAAGAAAAATCTCTTGTGACACTGGCGATCCAGGATTTTATTGTCCTTACCTGGATCCCACCCTGGCTTATTTTTGAGTGTTTTGTTTAACATTCCACGCTTCCTGCCAGCACTCCTGATAACCCAAACAACTCTGAGAAGCCTAATAACTTCTCACTTTCTCTTAAATGCGCGACTCCGACTAAACGCGAGAGCAAAGAATGAGTTATTAGATTTATAAGAACTGCTCAACTGTTTGCAAGTGGATGATGATTCATAACCCAAATGGCTTGCAGATGCTGCAGGAAATCTCAATAGGTATGTGCTGTGATTGAAAACCAAATCAGCTCATAATTACCTCTCAAAACCATATCCACATTTGTTTACCGAGGTGTTTATGCACATAAAACTGAAAAATCGCATCCCCCCCCTCAGACAACTAAAGTCACACATGGCTTATTTAAGTGGGCCATGTTAAGTTCTGTAAATTACCCGGCGATACCGCCTGTGTTTACGTGAGCGTCTTTTCATTTGAGCCCTGGAAAGAAGTTGGGTAAAATCAGCTACTTTTATTTATCTGCTCCGCTGGGTGAATATTCTTTTTGTCTGGGATTTGTTTTCTTCGTGAACTCGCTTCTTTGCTGATTCACCGCATTCTCTTCGTAGTGTGATGTCTACCCTGCCATCTGCTCTTTCCACTGACCAGACACAAAGCCGGCATTCCTGAAACCTGTGCAAGTCCTGGGTGACTGCGTCTTAAGTCAGCCTTTACCTCACGCAGCACATTTCCAAGAGGCTCTGGCTCGCGCTCAGCACATCAGAGAAATATGGAAGAAGAAAAAAAGGACAAACAATCCGACTGCTGACAAAGCCTGTGAAAATAAAGAAAGTAAACTCATACGTAACAGCAAGTAGAAGTGGATGAAGGGAAGGTAGAAGAAAGGGATGCGATACTCAATTCAATAAGCGCGGGTCAATACCAGGCTGTGTGCTGGGGCTTTGCTGTCACAGCGTGCCTTTCACCATTTGGTTCCCATAAATGCCACATGGAAACGTTTATCTGGCTTAAAGCAGATCAGTGTGCGCTGTCTCGGGCCTGTAACATTTGCTACTTGTTTTCCAGGTCTGTCCTAATAAAGTTTTCTGAAAAATATAGGCGGCTGCAATAAATAACATTACTAAAATGAATGTTTGTTTTTTTTAAAAGATGTCTGTCTGCTGAAGGGAGACACTGAAAAAACTGTGTCCGATATGAGCGATGTGAAATGTCCCGCTGTGAGTGTTAAAACAAATATAAAAGAGTCTATAGAAGTGGGGGGAAACACGAGATAAAACAGCATCCTCAAGTAGTTCCTCATGGCTCAACAAGAAGTGTCTCAATAACATCTCCTATTTTTTCTTGCAAGTGTTTTCATTCTGTGACAACATCTGCCGCGTTGCTGAAGGGAATAAAAAATCCCATCTGCACAGGTTATGAGAAGTGAAGTCATAATGAAGCATTAGTTAGTTTGTAATCTCCATACTTATTTGTTTAATGGACGGAACTGTGAAAACCATCAACACAAAAACTCTCCGTGAGACAAACCGGTTTAGCTTTCATGGCAGAAAAGCAAAAAAAAAAAATGGCCGAGTACCGAGTTTGGACAAGGTCCTTTTAGTGTGCATTAACACCTATTTGTGAGTACTGTGGCGGCAATAAATTCATCCTCACCTTTGGCCTCCGCGCGCAGCATGTGTGAGTATTTGTCTATACATTTGTCAAAGTTAGACTCCTGTGAGCATATGGCGAAGGGATACAGGCTTTCACAAGTACACAAACCCAGCTGTCCATCCATCCCCCAGGTAGACAGCTCCACACCTGCCAAGTCATTTACACTGAACTGCAGCTGAGAAAAAAAAAAAGAAGAATTTCCTGCCCCGGTTCCTATCCAACATACACAACACAGGCCAACAGGGTGCACAGATATGCACACGTAATGTTCTGAGAACTTGCCTAATGGCACACGGAGTTTATTGCACACTCTTGGCCCTTTTGCTGCTTCCACTTCCACTCTTGATCTCTTTAAATAATCACTAGAAGTCAACAGAAGTGGGCAGAGGCAGTAAATAATAATCAGAAATCCCACCCTGAGACAACTTACAGCATACAAAGAGATCATGATGTCACTGTCTTTCTAATCTTGAGCCAAATGGAAGCTTTAGTCCATACATTGTCATCGCCTTTGCTTCCACTATTGTGGATGGCCTTTCCATATCACCAGTCAAAGACAAAGACCTATTTATTTATGTTTTCTGGAAGGCTCTACTCCCACTAATAAGGGAATGTATATTCCCACAGCATCCATCTTTGGCCAAAGAGCTGGACATGCATAACTTCAGCTTCACAGTGGCAAGCAAAACGTCATGTAGACAGCAACCTCTGGTGGCTGTTCAGAGAATCCCGCAGCTTTTCCCTGCAGCCGTAAAACCAGACATGGCTTTGTGCAGTCGCAGCTATTACGTTGGATGTGCAGAGCCTTGAGGTTTCCAGCAGCTAATAGCTGACAGACGTCTCTAAAAGGAAATCCCTATCTGACAATCTCATCCTCTCTAAGTATTTTCAGCAGACTCATGAGTTCTGTACTAGTGTTATTGTTTTGTTACACAATAACAAAAACAAGAAAAGCATGGCTAATGTTCTCATGGTATCTATCCAAATCAGTTTTTTTTTCCTCCTTGTAATGGAATGATTTGTGTATGCATGCGTACGTCTGTGTGTGAATAGCAGCCTGTGTTTTCTGTTATTGACGAGGTGTGCAGCGGGCCCAACCGGGAAGTTCTGCTCGTTACTTCTGGATGACGTAAAGCTATTCACAGGTGTGACAACCGCAGCCGTGTACCGCAGAGTTTTCCTCCAAACACGCAGATTACTTCCATCTATCCTGAAAAAACACAAAACTGCTATTACGTCTGTTATTGTTTATCTTTGCAAAGCTGCCGCAAGAACACAGCACTTGTGTATGAATGTGGGAGCAGCTCGAGTCGTTGGTGTCAAGTTTCACAACCATGTAAAAAACGATTCAAATCACTTCAAATTAATTTTACTAGAGATATTCCCAATCATAAATTAACATGCCAGACAACAGACATCAAGAGTTAGATTTCATTTAAAAAAGAAAATAAGAAAACAGAACAAACAATTCAGCACAAAACTTCCCAACCTTGTGTCAAACCCATACATACATATGTATCTATTTATATACAGGCAGATGAAAACATATCTGTCAGAAAAGATAAAGGACAAACATCTTTTTAAGTGTGGATTTAGAGAGAAAGGTTGTGTCATTAAGGCACAAACCTACAGAAGCCTTAATCTCAAGCAGGAGCACCGGTCAGCAGTCAGATAAACTCATTCTTTATTTGCTGAGACAGCCGTGCCCCGGTACGATACCGCCAGAAGTTTCTGTCTCTGGAAATTTAAGCAACAGCATCAGGAGGTAACTAGATTCATTAGACCTTTCCAGTGAGTAAATCAGGCATTTGTGTGTGTGTGTGTGTGTGTGTGTGTGTGTGTGTGTGTTAAACCCAACTCACAAACATGTCAAGCTGCAAGGAATGTAAATGTTACACGGTTAAGATTTAGCCCCACTTTGATGGTAAGAATAACGATCTTCATCCTTTCTTTAAAGAGTAAAAATGTTCCTCGTGCAAGTTCATTTCTCCTCAAAAAAAAACTGAGCAAACTTCATTTCGGTCACTCGTCTCCTGCTGGGATGTTTTCTTCGATCCGTTTTATGAACTTCATGCGGATTTCTGTGACGTTATCCCCTCTGAGAGTGTCTTGAACAAATTTCACATCCACCGCCATCTGGACCTAAATGGTATTCATAATCAGTTACATTTCCCAACGCAAACAACACCAACACATGTTTGCACAAGACGAGCCTTCTTCCTGAGGCAATTTTGTACCACAGGATTTTCAATAATAGTAATCACCAAAAATTTGATGAAGGATGAAATTATGGCCAACAGTTTCATTCAGGTGTGACTTGGTGCTCTGTTTTAAGTAAACGGATTTCTCAGAATAAAAGCTTCTCAATATGTTTATCTGTGTCACAATACAGAGAAGACATTTCTAAGCACCTCAGTAAAACAGCTGTTGATTTAAACCATCTCTAAAGACTTTAGACTTTGGAGAGGAAAAGAAAGCAATGAAAAAATATATATATATATATATATGAAACATGATGGCAATTATATCATGGTTTGAGCCTGTCAGCATTACTGCAGCAGGACGGCTTGTTATTAACGATGTAACAATGTATCCGGATGGATACTGGGGAATTATGAACAGAAATATCAGGACATCTGTCCATGGAGGAAAGAAGGTTGTGTTGCACCTTAGCTCGTAGAAAACACACAGATTTACTACAGGGTAACAGGACAAAGTAATTAGCAGCAAAATGTCAAAATGAATGAAAATGAGGCTGAAATCATAAGATATGGTCCATGACATCCTTGGAATCTAAAGAATAACTGTTGGCTCTTTTTCTAATAACAATGACAAATAAAAATAGATTTATAGTGTTTTACCAGAAGCACAGTAGCTGTGTAAACATTTCCCTCCATCTAAAGAAAAATCATTCCAGGGAATTTACCATCTCCAAGGCTCCTCTTAGGACTCCACATAGCAAGTTGGAGTAGATGAGCGTGTTGTGGTTATCTGGCAGCTCCACAAAGTCAACCAGTGGGTTATTCTCTAGGATGAGGGAAAATTCATCTCCTGCTGGACTCCAGTTGGTCACACCGGGGGTGATTCCTAGGTACATCTTAAACGCCACCTAACAGATGCAAGCATGGATGAGGGGGAGTGAAAAGAAAAGCACAAGTTCCTAAACATTTAAGGTCAGCAGAGTAGATTTTTCAGCTACCACGTATTTAATTACAAAACTGTTGCATAAAAATGCCTTTAACTCCGGCACACATCTGATAAGATATGGAGGGATATGGATTGAGTTGGATCTGAAACAGACAATAACTGCAGAATCTTTTTTTTTTTTTCAAGTAACCGAGAAGACGGTCCAAATTTACAGCCTTGAGTGCTAAATGCACTTTCATTAAGGATTAAAAGCACATATGCATTAAAATAAATAATAACTTTCATTGACCACTAAAAGGATAGAGCTATGCAAAATGCTGAAAAAGAGATAGTTTTAACTTAAAACAGGCTAACTCGATATACACGATTTTCCCTCATTCTATATCTCGTGTGACAAAGTCTTGGTATATTTGAAAATCTCAATATATTGCCTAGCTCTACTTGGATACAAAGAAATTTGCACTAAAGATCAGTCAGAGTTGATGAGAGAGGCGCTGGACAAAAACACCTAAAAGCAGTCATTTCTGCCAAACTCCTTAGATTAGTTTAATCTTAAGATGATTCTTAAGAAAATTACGTTAATCAGATAATTGAAAAGTCACAAACATTGATATTAATTATTAAACTTATTCATATTAATCTGGAGGCACCGCTTCAAACAGCACTGAATGTTTTCTTGATCAAGCCCGTCGAGAACCATGTTTTTCTGCGTTTCATTCCTTTTCACATGACTTTATCTGAACAAATGGCTTTGGTTATTTCATAGTTCATCAAGGAGTCAAATGATATCATAAGGCAAGGCAAACATTTATAGCACTTTCCAAGCTACCGTCCCACAGTGCTCCTCTGTTACAGTCTTCACCCTTTCGTCGCCATGAGCCAACTCCCTGAACTCGTGTGTGATTACATCTGTGGAATGACTCTTTCAGCAGGCAAAAGCAGCACCTTGAAAGCAGCTGCAATGCTGAACACAAAGTCCAAGAGCTGCTTCCCTGGTCTGCATGTGTCCTATTTGCCAGGAAGTTATCTGGGAAAACAGATTTTTTTATCCAGGAAAACTAGTGAGACCTAGGTCAGGGATTTTAGGAACAAAAATAAAGTTTAATCTGCTGTCCTTATTTGGCCCTCTGATATAATGTGAAAAAAATTCAGCTTTTATTACCATTTGATATGTCAAAATTATTGCAGTGCCTAATTGAATTATTACTGTATCTACCAGGGGGCAGAAAACCGGTATCATATGTGTACAAAAGGGATTTGAGCTAAGGTTTTTCCATAAAGCGATGCAAAAGGTCTTAGAGACTGCATCACATATGATAAATATGGCATTAAAGGGTTAACAGAGCCAGGGGATTTAGTTAACAATAAAACGTCTACAGAGAAGTAGCAAAATGTTTAAATTCATTCCACAAAGGTCATTAACGCAACAGGCACATGTGATCATGTGATCCTGATTTAGAAAAACGTAGACGACTTCATCCTGTAACTTTAAGCTTTTCTGATATACTCAGTTCTCTCCTCCCCTCTCTCCGCTCTTTCACACATCGTGGCCCGGGGATGTTTTGATCTCACTAATCTGTATTTTCTGTCCTCCCTCCATCTTGGGATGCATCCACGGTCATGCTTCGATCTGTCTGGAATCTTCCAGTTACCTTAGCGATGACATCAGCCGTTTCTCGGAAATCCTGACACCTGCCGATGTTGGAGCGCGCCAAGAAATCCTCAATCAGACGGACGCCAATGTTATAACCCCTGTGAAAGAAGAGGCGCAGACAGGGAAAAGAGAGAGAAATGAAGTAATCCCTTCCTCTTTGTGGTAGAAGAAAAGGCCAAAGGAGAAATGACAGACTAAAACTGTGGTGTTATGAAAAAAAAAGACAAAAGGGAGGACAAATCCTCATACTAAAGACATTTTTTGGTTTGATGCTCACGTGATAATTCTGATTAGAGTCAAGACAACTCATCCTAACTGCAGAGGCTCAAACCAATCCTAACATGGTCTGTCTCTGATCTGTTGGATGGCAAATGGAGGATTAGCTACCTTCTAAGGGCAGTTAATGAGTGCCAAAGCCCTACTTAAGCTCGGGGTTTCCTCACAACAAGAGAATCAAAGAAAATCCCACTCGAAATTCTTTCAGCTTTATGGGATGTTTTGAATTTTTGTGTCCATAAATCCCTGGTTTTGTCTAAACTTCATTTCGTCGGATTACTGTATCCAGCTTGGCTTCCCACCATTTTCTTTCTCCTTCTTCAAAATAAGTATTAAAGTATCCCTCTTCTAAAGCCCTCTTCCTTCTGAAGGGCAGCAGAAGTGTGAGAAATGAAATCTTTTGAAAGCAGAAGAATGTGCCCGAGTAGAGTTAAGCTTTGAGTTTAGGGGAAATTTAAAAATAAAACAAGACACATGATCAGACTTTTTTACACTCCATTACAGAAATCAGGGTTGTATCATGTGACAAATAAACATCAATGTTTAACAGAGTATAATTCTTCTTGTTAAATAAGAACACAACCCAAACAATAAAACAAAAGATTAATAAAAATTAGAAGACAATAACACTGTCATATAAAAGCATTATTATTATTTTTTTACTTTTGGATTATCCAATTACAAAAAAGAGAAACTTTTTAAATGTTTTCATGTCCAGTCTACATTTAGGAACATTAATAATTGACTGTAAGCCAGAGAGAGATCAGCCTGCAGCAGCTTCATTTTGAGTCATGGAGTCCTGCTCCGACTACAGCTGGGAGCTGGGGCTGCCGCTACTCGAGGACTGAGCCTCTTCTAAATACTTTTGGACAAAGCAGGAGCCTGCAGCAGGACCGGTTGCTCATTGAAAAGACTAAATGATTTGTGCTTTCGCATCAGGATCCAAAAGTCGACAATAATAACACCAAAAAAAGTTGTTAATTTTGCTGCAAATCCCCTTTTAAAAAAAAGAAGAAGAAGAAGAGAAAGGATCACTGTAAGTTCTGAAGAGTCACTTGATATGGCAACTATATCACTGAGTTGGCAACAGTGTAAATAATGGGTCCACCGTGTAGCTGCTATCATAGACATATAAAAGTCTAAGGCTGCTGTAGGGAGAGGGCCTGCCTGCTGCAGTGCCTGTTGAAAATGAGTAGCAGCAGCTGGTTCTTTCCTTGAACCAGCAGATGTCAAAGTGTAATTTAAGTATCAATGCCCATGCTTATTGATATTAAACTGGATAATAAATTTTAGTATTAAGATCTCTACAAAGATGGTGATGGGCAAACCGTGATGAACAGGGTGTTCTTCACAATGAGTATGCCTACATGCATGTTAATTAGTCCAGTAAATATATTCAATTTAGTAATACTTACATTTTATCCAACTGTTTATTCACCTCCTCATCATTTTCATAGTCCTTACAAAGCTGTGTGACTAAGGCCCCATACGTCAATGTGAACAGCTCAGAGTTCTGCAGACAATAACACAATGCAGTTCTTATATTACTGTCAATGACAGAAAATTTGCATTTGAAAAAGATTAGCATAGCAGTAGCGTTTAAATAAAAATGTCAAATTAAAATTCAACTCTATAAAAGACCACGGAAACTTGGAAATAGATACTAGGAAAGCTAAGAATTCATTCATTCATTCATTCAGTGATGGATGGATGGATGGATGGATGGATGGATGGATGGTTGTTACAAGTCAAGTAGCAGGTAGCTTTTATGCAATATTAAGAGTCGTTTAGGTAAAAGTCCATCCGTGGGGAAAATAAGACGCAACAACAGGCAATCAAAATGTGACTTCATTGAAATACTGTAACACAGCGTCGATTTAAAAACAGATACACAGAGGCAAAGTAATAAAACGTAATTACAATGTTCACAGTTACTTTGCTCACAAACATAGCGCACAGAATAGTTGATAACAGCTTGAGATTCATTCTTAATTTGGCCAGATCTAAATGCATTTCAGGAATGACTGTTATACGTGCATGATTTAGTTATCTAAGAAAATATGGGTGTTGGGGGAGAGATGTAAACATGGGGGACATGTACTAATGCTAGTATTTCTGTAGCTTGTGTGCTAAAACGAACTACACTGCCTCGTGAAAGCACCCATGAATGACAAAAACAACAGGTTCAAAAGTTCACCGTACATACAGTTTCACATACCAAACCATGACATATGACTGTCAGTGACCCATTGGAAAAAAGATATTAATAAGGCAGCAAGTTGGAGAAGACATTCATTTACGGTTAGCATTGTGCTAGTTAAGCTAGCTAGGTTAGGCTGATAATCCTGTTGGGAGAGGCCTACCATTTTCTTGCTGTCTGTTGTTCGGTTTGATTGCCTGGACATTGTGGACAGAGTTACGGGATTACACGGCTGGTGATTCGAGATTAATCCTTTATTTATTTGATTCTAGCAAAGCACTTATTTCCGTAATCGCTGGTTGAGTCACACACTTCCAGTGTTGTAAAACAAGCGTAATTGAAGCCTAAACATCCGGTAATGCTTCAGAATAAAAAGAAATCATCGAGGGGAAATAGACGAAAGATCTTGAAATTTAAATCTACAGAGAGAAATCAAGAGCAAACCTCAAAATACGATTTATTTATGTTTCCGAGGATTTGCATACAGTGAATTTAAGCAGGTATAAACTATGATCATCTTTATTTTGAAGGTCATTGTGCCACACTTCTGGGCTTGCTCGTTACTTTGACGAAATTTGCCATTTGCTACTCAGCTGTCTCGCTTTTCCTCTGCCGTTTAACTCTTTGTCCTAACTATTACTGCCCCCTTGCGTAGTGGATGGTAACATAAAAACAGCGGAAAAAAGCAGTTCTCTTATTGGACCACATGATGGCAGTAGAGTTGTGCTCGTTCTCGGCTGTGCTCGCGCGCGCGTGTAAAGGCGATAGAGGGGAGCTGATGTAGCAACACTCCGTGATAGGTTACAGATGTGCTCAAAGTCGAGGGCGCATTTTGAGTCCTGGAAATCACATGGTGTTTTCCTGCGCGCTGCGTCCTGATTGGGGTGCGTGCGCCTCGAATAACCCGCGCGCTGGTTGGCTGAAAGGATCTCATCCCATCGTGGTAAAACAAACTCATTGCGCTCCCCGTCGAGGAGGAGGAGGAGGAGGACCTGTGCGCGTCACCTCTGTTCAGACTGCTTTCATTTTGGGAAGTGAAAAGCTGTTTGACAATAGTCGTTACTGACTGTGGAAGGGGTCTGTGGAGGAGGACTACAGTGCAGTGATGACGGGCAAATCTGTGAAAGACATTGACAGATACCAGGCGGTCCTCAACTCTTTACTGGCGCAAGAGGAGAACAAATTCTGCGCCGACTGCGAATCTAAAGGTGGGTGATTATCAGTCTCGTGTTTCCCTGCTTCATCCTGTTCATGCTTGCAAATTGTCAGTTTGGTAATCCACCTTCTCGATCATTTACTACACCGGGAAATGCGGCATTGCTCACACACCAGCCCTCGACCAATTAGGTTGTACTATGGTGGAAGAGGAGAGGAGGGGGGGCACATCTTCACAAGGCAGAAGCATGGCATGCAGTTACATCATGTAAAGATACCTGTATCACTGTGATGCTCATAATAAAAACGACCTGGTTGCTGCAAGATAGTGATTGAATTGGACTATTCCTCTTTTTAGAAGTGTTCTGGTAACAGTGTGAAGAATTTGCATAAAACAAAGTGAAAATGACTAAATAGTGGCATCCTTGCAAGAGCCTTTCCAGCTACTGAATCACTGTGTGGAATCTGCAGTGCAGGCGGACAGATAAAGACACGGAGACACCTGTGCTGACTTTGAGTCGCCCTGAACAGATTGTTCCTGCAGGCTGAGTGCACCTAGGGAAATCTTCCTCACATCGCACTGTTCTGCACTGAGTAGGGCTGTTTCTCTCAGACTACATGCACTCCCAGTTATTTAGTGGACTTGCTGGAGTGATATAATATTCTTCTTCAGTTGTCTGCACTTTTCTGTGTCTGCCTTCAGCCTTTATGACCTCAAGGAGGCCTGTGCCTTTAGCTGTTTGCTGGGTTTATTTTGCCATATTGGTGGGTAAACACTGCTGTTTTGGTAGCAAACACACAAAACTGGAGACCAGATCAATGGTTCAGTTTATTCTGCAAAAGTCTTATCTTATGTTACGGTTCTTGCTTGTTGTGTTTTTGTATGAAATTGGCCGTTTTATCTAAGTGTAATCACCCTGCCTTGTAACATGTTTGCTGGTCTCAAAGCATGTGACTGGTGTTTCGACTGATTAAATTGCGTCGTGACAACACATCTTGTAAGACACATGCTTGAGCAGTGCAGCGGCTTGTTTAATGTGGGCGCCCACAGTAAACGCCCACAACGCATGTTAAAACACTGCAGGCTGTCATATGGGGAGACACACTGGGATTCTAAAGGGCAAATGTGTGAGCGATATCGCTGAGCAACTTTTCACTGCAACACGTTTTCTGTAGGAGACGTTCGGTAGGCTGCCATCAGGTAAACGGCACAAATCCTGCAGGTTGCAGCATAAAATCCTCATATCAGGTGTATGTTTACATAATGCAACACTATAAGGACTTCTGCTTCATGGCTGTAGAACTAATGATCTGAAATCAATGCGATTTAGCCTGAATTTTCGGACTCGCCTGTGTCACAACTTGAGAAAATGTGTGTTGTGTTGGTTGCCAATATATGAAGACAAGCTTGTAGGTAGTACAGATAAATAAACAGGGAGTTTAAGCTAAACATTGTGGCACTGCCCCCTCTTAGTTTGGGCTAGGCTCTCCTTACTTCCTCATCTGTGATTGTCTCTGAGCCACGATACATTTACAGTAAAAAATGATGTCTGTGGCGATGCCAGTGGCTTAAATCTGTCACTTCTGTGATCAAGCAGCTTTATGGAATGCCAAATAACAGGGGATTTACAACAGACACAAATTGACCCCCAACCCCCAAAATATAGCTTCATAAAATTCAAAAATCAATGTTTGTAATAGTAACCTTTTAAAGTGATTGAGAGTTAGTCAGTTCAACATACTTTGGGAACTTGTTTTAATAGCAGCCTGTTGCAAAGACATGCAATTTGTTTCAATTTCTTTTGTTGCACTGAGAAAAATGCCAAAGGTAAAGCAAATTAGCATGCATTTAGTGCCATTTTTCTACCAGCAAGGTGATTCCCAAAGAGCTCGTAACTGAACACATGATGACATGGGATGTCTCAGTATGGTGGGCCGTTTCTCTTAAACTGGACAAATAAAAGAAGAAGCAGCAGGTCTGAAGACAATCTACTGTTGACTAACAGCATCTGGAAAAGGATTTGGAGGATGATGCATCTGACCCTTCGGCTGATCCATTATGGTTTACTGAAGCTCCATCATAAATTATTTCTATGCTAAAGTAGCTGTTGAGAAACCATTTTATATGAAGGAAAACAGGGAGAAAAGGCTGCGGGGTAACAGATGATACATGTACCTGACGAAAGAATAGCTGGCAGCAGGTCTTGTGGAGTGATGATGACAAATTTGGTATTTTCATAATCCATCCAAACATTTTCAGATATTTACTTTTCTAAAGTTAGCATAACAATATTATACTTAATACTTTATCAGTCTGTATTTAGAGGCTTAAATAATGTGTTCTTCTAACAGTACACACATGGATTGGATAAGTGGGCTGAAAATGTGTGTAAAAAGTAGCTGAAGTCACAAGAAAACCCCTGAGACCCCGGTGAACTACTGCTGAAGATTTTATAGCTTCTTGAAACAAAACATTAAGCAACTAGAGGCTGGCTCAAGGCCTCAGTAAAAAGCTGATGGTGTAATGTCAACAATTATCCACTTCTGTTTTCAACGGTAAATAAATGACCTGGCTTGCATAGATGTATGAGATTCTTTCAGACATGTCGACGCGGATTCTTAGTCGTTCAGTTCAGACTCATCTGAGCTGATTTAACAAGAGGAAACTATACAAAAAAAATCAGTTTGCTTTTGATTTCGTGCTCTTTGGATTTAACAACTCTTCCCTCAGAATGAATTCCCTTATTTCAGATGTGAGTTGATGTGTTTTATATAACTGTTCTGATGTTTATTGAGTATTAAAGATCACTTTGTTTCATGTAAATGAGATCCAAGCCAGTTTCACAGTGAGTCGGTTAATTAAGAATTTATGATCAGTTAAGTATGAATTGATATGAATAAAAGTGGTTTGATCTCTCTGTTAATGATGAGCGGCAGGAGTTCCTGATCTGGCATTGATTTCTGAATGAATCATTGTTCTACTGGGTGTTGCATAAGGGAATGATCGCTACCCTTTAATGTGAACCATCCTGCACACACCATTTATGTTTGCTTGCTGGATTTTTATTTTAAAAAACACAGACAGTACACAGGGAGACAACAACAAAGTGTGTTCTTTTTAAATATGACATGTGATCTCCAAGTTTTAGTTGGATTTAAATTGCTGATGTCACTGGATCACGAAGGCTGAAGGAGTGCACAATACAAGGTTTTGTTCCTCTTTATATTGGCTTCAGATGATCTTTTTAATGAGATTAATAGAGCTTAGGCAGACGATGATGTAGTTCAGGGAAAGGCATTTCAAAAAAGCTTGTTTGGACTCTTGCATCTTATCTGAAGGCTTGATTATTCCACAGCTCCATTACTGTCAGAAATTTTTGTGATCTTAGTCGAGGAATTATGCACAGAGGAAGTTAAACTTGTTTTTGTCATCGCTCACGTTTGATTGATCTTCCTCTCACATCCTTTAACTAGTTGGCATGAGCATGTGTCGCCTTTTTGATTGGCGTGACTGGTCCTGATCAGCAACAGATTGGTCTAATTAGAGTGCAGAGGAGATTAGGGAAATCACATCGGACACATACATGAAAAGGATGCTAAATGTTTTACTTTAAACTTCACGAACCTGATCATTTACTTTTTTTATTTACTGGTCTGTTATTATAGTCCCCAACAGACTTGCTAAAAGCGCAACTATAAACAATATGGCTCGGTTCTCCAGCTGATCCTGATATCCTGTGTGGGGCCGGTATTTTACCTCTTAGCTCAGCAGCACGCGCGCGCTCACATGCGCAGCCTCACGCGCGTTTCCCTCTTCTCCCGCGTCAGGCTCCCAGACATATGGCCTCGCGATGACGCTGGGGCTAATCTTGTTTGCGTTGATATAGAGCGCAGCGTGTTTATCACCTTCCTCCCTCTTGGGTGATCGTACTGGAAGTGGTGTGATTTATGAAGCCAAAATGTGTTTACAGCAGCACATTAAACACACATAGGCTACACATGAAAACAAAGATCTGTTACACAGGCTCCCCGTCACATCCTACTGAAAGTATCAAACTAATTTTCTGTTTGTTGAATGTTGTGCTGCTTTGCTTCCCAACTTCCTGTCTCTTTCATATCATAAGTTTTTTTGTTTTTTTTTAACCACTTCCTCACTAAGAGATACTTCTACTGTAAACCTGAAACCTTGCCAGGAAATGATTATGGAGGCTGAGAGGCAGATGCATAATTCAGCCATCACTGCTGTGTGTATGTGTGTGACTGCGTGCGTGTACGCGCGTGCGTGTGTGTGTGAGTGCTTTTGCTCGCATCAAAGCGTATCTTTTTATTGTCTTCTTTGTTCTTGTGCTTATGCACACACCGGTTGCCGTGGAGATGTCACTTGGCTATGTTGCACCTTTTTCCCTCCTCTCGCCTGTCGTCCATACTTCCTACAAACCCTTTAATCTCATCCAATCAGAAGGTAGCGGGGATTTCCACTGTCACCTGTCGCAGAAGTTCATGTTTATCGAAAGTTTGTCGGAAATTCGAATCATTTAAAGTTTATCTTTTGGTGTTTTGACTTTACAACTCTAGAGCTAAATAAACCCCTTTCGCTGCCTTTATTAAGTGCATGAAAAACAGCATTCAATACCCTTGGCAAAGCAAACACTTAATAAAAGAAATGTGTTGGATAATATCTCAGCACTTCCAGCTTTTGAGGGTTTCACTAATCTGTTGATGTGTGATGCGTTCAGCCCTTATTTTTACAGTCTATGGTTCAGCCTCACCTGCACAGTCGCTGACATGCTAACCATGATGCTAAGCTAACACAGATGGTGGGCGTCGGGTAGTAAATTATCAATAAGGCTCCATCTGCCTCGCTCCGACTGGGACTGGGTCGCCGGGTGGCTTTGGGGTTTCTGGATTGGTTTTTCCGCCACACAGTGAGAGGATAGGACGAGTGAGTTCAAGTGTGTGTGTGTGTGTGTGTGTGTGTGTGTGTGTGTGTGTGTGTGTGTGTGTGTGTGT
>JAVQJG010241363.1:0-19831 GCA_036024015.1 Craterocephalus amniculus | reverse complement strand
TATTATATATCCTGCCTATAGGTATATAGTGGGCTATATAATATAATCTCATGCCTAAACGTGTATTTGTTGTAGTGATTAATTTCTGTCCTCTCAGGGTTTGCATGCCCGCCTAGCCTCACAGATGGAAAGGGACATATGTGTGGACCTTGGCTTTAGGGGGGTGCCCATGACAGAAGAACAACAACGGCAGTTCAGCCCTGGTCCACGTACTACAATGTTCCGCATCCCGGAGTTCAAATGGTCTGCCATGCACCAGAGACTGCTCACTGACCTGCTGTTTGCACTAGAGAGTGATGTCCATGTCTGGAGGAGGTGTGTGAAGAGATTTACATGGACTTATGAATTGCAGAGAAGGAGGTTGAGCATGGTGCAAGTAGTGATTCCATTCATGTTTTGTGCCCATGCATGATAATGATTTATAAGACTTTGAATGTGAATAGACATGATTGATAAATGTGAAAAAAACAGAAAAACAAACAAACAAAAAAAAACGCTTGTGCCCATAATAATTTTGTTTTTTTCTATTTTGCAGCCACTCCACCAAATCTTTGATGGACTTTGTTAATAGTAGTGAGAACATAATTTTTGTCCACAACACCATCCATCTAATATCACAAATGGTTGACAACATCATTATTGCTTGTGGAGGGATTTTGCCCCTTCTTTCAGCAGCCACATCTCCCTCAGTAAGTTCTCCTCTACGGTTTCACTATATGAGAATGTTGCCATCTAGTGGTTGTTTATTGTAACTATGTAGAATGTGATTATTAAGAATGTTTTGTAAATGAGCATATGTCACTGGGGAATAGGACTAGTTTGTGTTTATTGATTAGTTTAGCCTTACTGTGCTCAACCTGGCTTTGATACAGTTAATGCTGAGGACATTACTTTGGAATAGTTTCTTATTGTTGTAGTTAACCTCCCAGTGTGTCATTTCAGAGTTCCCCGATCACTCTTGCAATTACCAAAATTTAATTTGCTGTATTAAGTTCAGATTGATTTTAATCATCTTCATTTTTCCCCATGCATGACTAGACTATCAAGGTCAGTAATTGTGTTATTTTAATTTCTTCCTTAATTTCATATTGTCTTCACAACTGATATATCTCAAATAAATGTTTCTGATTATGTACTGTTCTTTCTATGAAAAGGATTTCTCTATTTACAACTTTCTTTGGAAATTCTCTCCTACTGTGTGGAATAAATTTAATTTATCCACACTTAAAACTGTAAATGTGTGATATGCTTGTCTTTCCATACTTGCATGTTTCTGTTAACACACACACATGAAATAATGTGTCACAGCTGGAGGTTATCTTGATGGACAAGATGCATTCATTTTACAGTTTTTCTTCTCTTTGTTCTATGTTACTTGTTTTAGATGGAGTTGGATAACATTGAAGCAACACAGGGCATGTCTTCAGAGACTGCCATCACGTTCCTGTCCCGCCTCATGGTTATGGTAGATGTCTTGGTGTTCTCAAGTTCCCTAAACTTCAGTGAGATTGAGGCCGAGAAAAACATGTCCTCCGGTGGCTTAATGCGCCAGTGTCTCAGATTGGGTATGATCTTTTTGCTTAAGACATTTTACTGCAGTGGATGTTAATGGGAGTCAGTGCAGAGTTGTGGTGGAAGAACTGGTTTATCATTAAGTTCTGTATGTATGCTGTAAAGTGAGTAAGTTGTAAAAAAGCCAAAATAGTATTCTCTTCACAAATATCAATAATTCCTCTAATCGCTGAAAATCCTCTTTTCAGTTAAAAAAGTTAACTGAATAAAGAATTGAGTGCTAATTATTTGGTAAATTGTAGAATCTACATGGTTGGTTTTTTTCTGTGGTGGAAAAAAATGCATGGTCTTCATTTTAGGAATCACAATGAGCAGAGAGGCTGATTTATAATGTAGTCAGGTTCTTTTTGTGTTACTCATTAGTGTTTTACATATGTAGGGCTCCATCCGTTTATCTCTGCCCTTTTGTTTTTTGTTTTTTTTGTTTTGTTTTTTTACCTGACATAAATAAAAGGTAATGGATATCATAACTGTAAAAAAATGTAATACAAATTATGTTGGTATAATTCTTTGAAGCATAAAGCTGCCCAACATGCATTTCTCTCAATCAGTTTTCATGTGTGCAAGAATGTTTCACTTTTGCCTCCGGGTTTGTGTGTTATTGAGTCTATGTTTGCTTGATTGTTGACTCCAAGTTGTGGTCTGGGGGATGGGAAATAGCCTTCAGACCTCAATGTCCTTGTTGTGAACATACAATTTCTCATCACTGGCTTCAGTGTGAAATCAGTCTGGCTCCTGATTTCACTCCTCCTCTCTTTCCCATCAGCCTGGAACAAATAGTCATCAAAAATAACTGATTAGGTTTAAAGAGGTCATGCATGTTATCAACATTTAATTTGCCTTGACTTTAAAATTAGAGCCTGTGTGTATGCTTTGTGTATATTTGTTTGTGTACAGTGTGCTGTGTGGCTGTAAGGAACTGTCTGGAGTGCAGGCAGAGACACAACAGAACTCAAGAAATCCTGCAAAATGCTGTGACTTCCTGTAAGGTAGGATGTAATATCACATGAACAAAAGAAAACATGTATTTTCTATAAAAGACCACTTTGCTCCGTTCTTAAAATTTTTCCTTAATAAGTCAGTTATCCCAGTTTAGGTTGTCTGCACATGGTATGATACTAAATCCATCTTTGAGCCTACAATTTTTCCCTCCTTACTTTCCTCTCCTGCCTTTGCCCTTTTGTTTTATCCCCTGAAAATCTTCATAAGTCAAGCAATAGCAAAAAAGAAAAAGGTTTTACTGAACTTTGACTGAACATAGTAGCATGTGAAATTATCTTTGTGCTTCAGACAGCCATGGAGTCTGTCTCTACTAACCTGTCTCCGATCAAGGACCCTGATCGCCTTCTGCAGGATGCGGACATCAATCGACTCCGCGCTGTGGTGTTCCGTGATGTGGTGAGCCTGGTCCATATGTTTATGTGAGAAGTGCAAAGATAAAGAAATGGTAGTGATTATTAAATCTACTATACTCGAGTTATTGTCCTTGACAAATTGTTTGTATAATGCAACACCCTCCATTCAAAAGGTGAAACTCCAAGCTCAGAGCATGCATTTGATTGAGTTTCTTTCAAAGATATCTGTCTTCAGATCAACATTTCTGTTGCTGTGTGCTACATGCATATTTTCATTTTATTTCGGGACACATATACCCTGTAAAAGAGCAATTTAGGCAATAGACTGCGAATAAAATCTCTTGACTATGAAGTGGACTAACTTTGCTTGTGATTCCTCTCCACAGGATGACAGTAAACAAGCCCAGTTCTTGGCCTTAGCAGTGGTATACTTCATCTCTGTCCTTATGGTATCCAAATACCGCGACATCCTCGAGCCTCAACGTGAGACTGCCAAGATAAGCAGTCAGTCAGGCCGAATCATGCATCAAGAGATCAACTCACCAACCAGCACAGGTGTTGGCTTCTGTCCCCTGCTTTTCTTATTCATCCTTCTGCTCACCTTATCTTAGTTTTGGGTGACAGTGCCCGATTGAAAATACTACGTGCCTGTGGTCTTTCCTCTTACTCTGGTGGCTGCTTGTGAGAGCTGAGAGATCATTCAGTAAAACATCAGGGATACCTTGCCTGCACTCCACTGGCTCTTCCATGATTTATTCATGAGTTCTGCTAATTGCACCACACAGAAGTAAATGTAGAAGCAAATAGACTGGTGCTGAAGGTGGTGGTTATGAACTTGAATAGGCTTCAACATTCATTCTGAAATGAAAGGTAGTAAGTGCCTCAAGTTATAAATAATACATTAAGTTACATGAAAGGAAATCATCGACTGCCTACGAAGGTTTAACACAATGTCTGCTGCTGTTCCAGTTGCCTTTATGAAACGTACAACTGAGCATACTTTTTCAACTTTCATTCAGATGAAAGGTGAACTGAATAAAGTAAAATAAGGGAAGAGGAGAGAGGCAAGAAGGAATATGTAAGTGCAATTTAAAGAGCTGAGACCACTCAGAGTCAAGGAAGAGAAGATGAGCGGCAAGAAGTTCAGAGATGAGAAAGCAGCAGCATGCTGCCCAACTACTGTGGGTTTTTGGGGCAGTGGAGCCAGGCTTGCTATTTTCAGCCCCATCTGTCAGTGCCCATTAGGCAAGCAATCCACCAGAGGAGAATGGGATCATAGAGGTTGCTGGGAGGAGAGAGGCACACTGCCGCTTTCATAAATTTTACCAGAAAATAGGGGAATTTTCCAGACGGCATGTGGCAGAGGATTGTCTGATGGACCAGGAAGCCAGACGACTCGCTGGCTAAATCAGGCCCTGCTGACCTCGTTAGGGAGCATGTGATGAATATTTATATGGCTGCCCTTGCAGGTAGGTAACCACGGGGTCACGGTGAACCAGAATCTGACTGGAAAGGGTGTTCCTTAGCTTTCTGGGAAAAACATTTCAACTTGTTTCAAGTTACATGTAGATAGTTTTGAGTTTACAAACATACAAAATGTTACTGACTACATACACATGTACATTCTTACAGAGAGGTATTAAATGTTACAGTATAATAGAGCAGCATACTTACTTATCTAACTACGTCAAAACAGCTATAAAATGTAGATTTGGCCTTAGGGTAGAAGAAGCTGTTGAAAAAGATTCCTGTTTTATTAACATGGAAGGAGAAAAACAGTTAACCAATCTTACTTTCTAAAGAGACTAATCTCAGTTTTTAAAGAGAGATCAAAAAAGTTTACTTGCTATGTGACTCTTTGACTAGGAATGTAAACTTAGCTCTGAAATGCAGTTTCCTCCACTGGTATTACTCATAAATTATTACATTCTGAATCCCTATTTCTTCTTCGCTTGTCTTATGTTATGTGAATATGAAGCTGGTGTTTATATTCAGTATGTTTTGCAGGGATGGATAGGTATGACCAAGCTTTGCCAGTAACGTGATCGGTGTATTCATGTCATTGCCTGGCACTCCCTGATTTGTCTCCATTTCTTACAGAAGCACCACCTGTATTTCAAAGTAGTAAGGACTATGTTGTGCCGTCTGAAGACCTCCACATGGAACGCACTCTACCCCACATAGACTCTGGGATCGGAGATGAACAAACTGCTGGTGTCCTTAACTGGTCAGGGGTGAACCACAGAATGGGAGGGTCTGGTGCCATGACTGAGCTCATATCCACTCTGTGCTCAGAGGTGAAGAAGTCCCCGGTCAGCCTGTCGGAATCTGCCAACGCTGAGATCCTTAAACCATCATCCTCCACCATCAGTGTCAGTCAGTCCAACAGGGGAATTAATGTGAAGGAGATTTTGAAGAGCCTGGTAGCAGCTCCAATGGAGGGCATGGAGGCTGGGCTGGAGCCCCTGTCTTACCCAGATCCCACTGCCAAGGCCCAGGCCATGCTGCCCATGCAGTTTCATTCCTTTGACAGGTGAGGAAGACTCACTGGTTAGAAATCTACAGCAATCTAAATTAATAGAATTAATGATACCCTTTTTTGTCAGTTTTTGAATTTTTTTCAGTCTGGGTTTTTCAGTTCATTCCGTTTATTTTCTAGGTCTATATTCCAGTCAAACATTAATGCTCTTATTTCAGTTGTCAAACCCATCATCTGCTTGCATTTGCTCTGAAAAACTACCATTATGTCCATCAGCTTCTGAGTTTTATCTGTCTGAACTATTTTAGGAAAGCTGTCAGACGTTAAAACCATAAAAGATTTATGGATGTGAGTCTGTGTGTGAAATCTCTCAAGTGACCAAAGAATTAGAATGTTAATCCTTTGGGTTTATCTAAGTTATGCAGTATAGCACTAATGGTTTCTAAGTGACTGCAACACATTATTTATACCAGCCCACTTGCATTGTATTCTTTCCTTTCAACAAAAAAAAGGGAAAAAAATCCTGTGTTTGAAAGGTTCTCTGAAGCACTGGTCTTCTGCTGAAGTTTATTTACATTCTTGGATTAAGTAAAACCACACATATCTGTCTGGATTTAGGTGTTGCAGCGGGGATTTCATGCTTCACCTCATTCTACAGTAATCTTAGTATCTTATGCTTTTACAAAGTTTTTAGAAAATCTTCCTTTCGTAAGTTGAGATTGTTCTTCACAAACAAATTGACCTCCTTGCCAATTAGTTTAAAATATAGTCACTTCATGTTCTGTAGGGAAGGTAGAGGACAGGCTGAGGTGGAAGCAGCAATGGGGTCTCCCTCTGCCTAATGCATTCTGTTCCCAAACTGGGCTGAGGTGAGCCTGATGAATAGGGGAAGGATGGAGCAGTATGGGTATAGAGGACAGCTGACAGGGTGGGTGTCTCCCGGGCGATGATGACAGATTGAACAGAAGTGGCCACCGACCACACCATGTCTAGCCATCGTCCTCACCACTCACACCCGTAATGGAAACTGGCAGGTTGAAATGAGTTGCCAAGGCAAAGTGTATTATTTTTGAAATGCTTTCACACAAAGCCTGCTGACCACATTTACAACTTTGTCTCATGCTTTTCATGTCTGCCCCCCCACCCCCTGCCTTTATTTGCTATGTCTAATTGTTTGCCACCTGCCAGTGAAATGAGCTGCCAGGCATAGAAAGGCCTTTCATTTGTCTGTCAAGGCAAAAATAGATTGGGAGTGACAACATCAAAAAAAAAAAAAAAAAAAAGAAGGAGGGAATAATGGCTTGAAGTAAATTGCACCAGGGTAAAGTCTGTCATAGAGGTGGGGTTTAAACTGCTCAAAAACCTGACTGACCAGATGGAAATACAGTAAAGAAATGCCTCAGTAATCCTCAGCTTCCTCTCTTTCATCTCCAAATTAGCTCTGAGATATTGTTTATCCTTACATATTTGAGTTTTCGCATGATGGAAAGCAGTGATAACTGTTCTTTATTGAATTTGGTAGTAGAATGTAAGCACAGCATATTTCCTCCATATCTCTTCCTGCATCTCCAAATAAATCACTATTAGATTAAAATCATATTTTGGATTCATAAAGGAAACATTTCTTTGGTAATACACTGCAGACATCTCCCACAGTCACAGACCTTATTAATATTCATCCTAAGATTAATCCTTGCTTTATTCTCTGCAACTCAATTAAAACAATCCTATTAATAAAATATGCGCTAGATAATCTATACATGATTCATGAGCTCTTGGCTGATGAATTATTCATTAAAAGAGTTCTATGTTTTATCAACATCCTGTAGATCTAATGTAACGTCCCAGCCATGCCAAAGAAGGGGCAGGCTTCTGCTGGAATATGCATGCAAAAGATAAATTTGGAAGCAAGATAAAATCCACACCCGGCTCCTACAATCAAAACATGCTATTGATCTTTTCAAATCTGTCACTGTGATTTTAGGATGGTACACTGCTCTACTAAATAAATTATACTTGTCATCAGTGTTCTTCAGAGCACAGCTGTATCCCTGGTGGTTATTAATATTTCAGTAAGCTTTCAAGCTTTACACCAGTCTTTCTCTCTCCCATGTGTGATTGAGTTGATTTTGATCTGCTTGGTTTCAAATGTTTTACTGTACTACTATTTCGGTAATTGAATGTAATTATTTTATAATGAATTATATGGTCCACAAGGCAACGCTCCATCATCTAATTGCATGTTTGCATGTTTTATTCTCTGATATATTTATTAGGTAAAACTTCATAGTTTTGATAGTCTGAGAAAAGTCTGTTTCACTGGAGTCAAGGATGCAAGAATTACTGCTGAACAATGAATACTCTTTCCCATACCAGGTTAGTTTCCTGTGGTGCACTTCTGTATCTTGATCTTTGAGATGGACCGGAGATATAAAGCAGCAACAAAAGGTGACAGTAAAAGTCAGTGTTGTTTTGTTGAGGGAGGATATCTGGGGATTTGCTTCAGATGACAATAGGCTTAGCTTGTGACATAGCAAAGGCCTGGCCTTTGTCACCCAGAGTAACTGCAGGAGATTGGATGAGACACTATCTGGCACCCTCACAAACCCAAAGGCCAACTGCAGACTCGATAAGGACAACCTTTCCTTCTCCGTTCTGTCAGGGAGTTTTTGCAGGGCCAAGTTCACTGCATCATCTTTAATCATCGGCCAATCAGACTGCATGTGAATAGTTAGTGGTGTCTCAGTGCTTTCCTGTGCAGTGACGCGAGGTCACAAGGTCAATTTTGGTCTCAAGCCTCCAAAAGCTTTTTTAAATACATGTGTAATTAATGAACTTTATACTTTCTGATTTTAGTCCTATGTAGTTTTTGTTGATTTTATAAATCAAAGGGAACTCATGATTATTTTTTGGTGCCTTTTTATGCTTATATGTACAATATAGGCCTGCAGTAGTTATAATATTCAAAGTTCTGTGAAATTGATTTCAGTAACTTGATTTTCAATGGTGTATATACTCAAAAGTAGATTTTGGTTTTTAATGATTTAACCAATTTTAATGTATCTTTTATCTTATACCTCTTGGAAAGAAGAAGGACTTCAACTTAATATTTGGGCTGTGTTTGCCCAAATATTGGCTTTTTGCATACTTATAATATCTTTCAAAGGCCTGTTTACAACTCATAAATTTTAAATTGTCTTCAAGGGATTGTTGCCCATTATTGTGGCAGAAGACATTTCTGTCATTTATAAACACTACTCTTTAAGGTTCTTATTATTTTTTCAGTGATCTTTACAGAAGACTGATGTTAAGGCCATGATAAATCCCTCGGCTTTCACCTGTTTAGGTGTGTTTAGGATTGTCATCCTGTTCAGCATTGGTGTAAAGATGGTGTAATGTGCTCTTGTAATTTAAATTTCTCACTTCATATTACTTCCACGTTTATTTCCAAAGATCTGAAAGCCTTTTTTTCTCCTGTATCAAAGTCACACTTGGTTCAGTCTTAACTACCATTTAATGATGGAGGAAATGTCTGTTGGAAAGCATTTGTCTTCTTATTTTCTCACTTGTGGGCATTACCAGTAGTTATTTTCAGTTTTTGAACGGCTCGGAAGCAGTTTTGCCTGCCTCAACTTGTCGTAAGAAAATAGTGTGAATCAGATTGAATCTGCATTCCTGCAGAATTGAACTGCCCCCGCTCTTACCATTTTGTACCTTATGGCAGAAACACCCAGATATATAATATTTATTTTATGCTTCATTATTGGTACAATCTCTTAATGTTTTTTTTACTGTTTATATAACTGTGTATGCTTTTTTGTTTTCATCTTTAGAGCTGTGGTTTTTTTTTGTATGTAAATAATGTGTTTTTTTCTGCCAAATCTGCAATTTGTTTTTTTATAATCTTTTTTGGCTCATGAAATGTCTAAACTCTACATTGTCCCTTTGTGTATTGATTATACCAATAATATATTACCAAACACACACAAAAAAAGAGGCGCATCATTTTTCTTTCTGGCGAATAGAAAAAGGTACCCATGTCAGTAAAGAACGAACGTTTTGGATTTATTGCTCACAGTTTTAGTTTTGTCTGTTAAACACAATAATCTGATCAGAGTGGCAGAGGGCAGCAGAGGGCCACCAGTAGCAAAAACAGAAGGAAGGGATAGTATAGTCTCTTCAATGATGGTCTTCACTTTTATTGATGTATGTGTCTAGTGTTGGTCTGTTTTCTCCCGATGACATTGAAAGATGGAGTTTGGGACCAGGATGTTTATCTTTCTAATACCCTGACTGAGTGAACATGATCAAACCGGCAGCAGGGCTAAAAAGCTGCAAAGAATTAGGAATCATCACTGCTCTCCTTTTTTTCCTCCTTTAAACTTGTGAATGAATATCATGATTTTAACAACTATCCTGTGGGGTATTTCAGAAAAAAAGGAATAAAAGCTGGCAGTTAAATAGATATTTAAGGACTTCCTTGATTTTCAGTCCCTAGAAAATATCTTAAAGGCCTAAGGGCTAAAGTGGCTGTCCAGAGTTTTTTGTTGTACTTAATTTTGTAAGATTTTTTTTTTTAATATAACACTTACATGCTACATGACCTACAAATTGTCCTTTAACTTTTAGTCTTTAGTGTATTTGGTTTAACTGTATACTTTTCACAAAATAACAAAAACAAAAGACAAACTGTATTTGAATCTCAGTTCTAGTCCAGTAGGTCTTTTATGTCATCATTTAAAAGCCATGAGTGACGGTACATGTATATTTTCATATTCTAACATTTTGAGTTACCAGTTACCACTTTTGAACCATTAGAGGTTTGTCGTTTTCCAGGTTTTTGTTTTATCAGTGGTGATTCAAATTGTGCAATTTATTATTCATGTTATCATTTTATCCATGTGTGTTTTTTTTAGTGCATGTGTACATTAAATATTCTCTTTGTTTTCTCCGTAGGAGTGTGGTGGTGCCAGTGAAAAAAACCTCCCCTGGCAGCTTAGTAGTTAACACACTTGGAACCGGCAGCACCATCTCCCCAGGGCTCACAGCTAGCAGCACCCCCAACATCTTTGCAGCTGCCTCAGCAGCCCCCAAAAGCATGATCAACACTACTGGTAGGTCTAACAAATGACAGCAAGGCTATTCTAAAAAGATGTATTGCAACATTAAGTTTTGGTAGTGTTCATTTTTAAACAATACCACTTCAGAGTACTTGGAGAGGTGTTTTCATCTTAATGGCTCTGCCTCTTTTTTTCCTTCATCGATGCTTTCCCAAGAATAGAAACAAAGCATTTGTCCTCCTTTGGATCACATAGAGCTGCATGCCCTTATGACTACCACTAGATGGCTCTATTCACTCTCCATTCCCCATCAGGATTGGCTTTGTGCAGGTCCAAGTAACAAATTACCGTCTACCTGACTACTATTCCTAATCATGCTCCAGGTTGAGTATGTCTGATTTATGCAGTAAAATAACTTTTTAATACACAGGATGGATTTGTGCACACAGTTTGTCCTTTAGTGCATTTTCTTGTCAGACCGCTTGACCTCACTCCTCCTCTGCTGTCACATTGCTCCTCCTGGGGTTGTGCTGCCTTGAGCCCGTTTCACTTCGGGGCTCATGTAGTCTGGGAATCTGAAAGGGCCCACTTAACACCAAGAGCCATTAAGAGCACCAGCACCTTTTTAATGTGCTGTGTTTACAAAACTCTCTTTCTGTTCTCTGAGCCTCTGTGTAGGAGTGGAAGAAATGTGACTAAGTGAAAGTTTGCTTTCAGCTAAAACCACAACCTCTCACCCAGACCCCATGATCTCATGGTTTTAGCATCTAACAAGGATAGTCAGGATAATTTAATATATTTATTGTTCATGTAATTTATTCTTTTTCACTTTTTTTATTTTTCTAATTGTGACTTTAATACCAAAGCAAAACCTGATAGATTTTGTTTGTAATTGCTGTCTGATTTTTGTATTTTTGATATCCAACAGAAAAGAGTGTGAACCGGTGTAGTAGCAGCTTTATTTAAAGTGCACAATTTATTTGATGCGACTGAAATTTGTGCTGCAGTCCATCAGCAGGCAACTTTACCAGTTCCAGGATGTCTTTGTTGTATTAGTCTGAGAGCCATTTCAGTTTCCGTTACTTTATGGAATTTGATCCAACATATATGTTTTTTTTACTATCACTTGTATTTCATTTTTGACAATTTAAGATTTGCAATACAAAAAAGAAGCTTTATAACTTCAAAGTGAATCCTTGCCTCCATCCACATTTATCAAAGACCTAAATCTTTTAGACCTATTTAATTGCAGTCTGCTTTTGTTGGTCTTCGCAGGAGCCACTGAAGCTGCCTCTGCCTCTTCTTCCTCCAGTTTTGTTAATGGAGCTACCAGTAAAAATCTTCCAGCTGTGCAGACTGTGGCCCCCATGCCTGAAGACACAGTCGAGAATATGAGGTACAATGCAGCTGTTCAGCCTTATGCATGTCCTCTGTTACTGGTGTTATTCAGCACACTATGGTACACTATCAAATCTGCTGACATGTCTAGTTGTATATATGTATGCTTTTTATGTATTTATGTATTTACCATATGAATGTATCTATTTATGTATTTATTTATGTATTAATGTATGTGCATGTATGCATCTCACACACAAACTGTTATTTTTATACTTCAGTATTTCTTTACACTCAATCTCCTTATACTTGACTTACTAAATCCTACACCCACAACTTGATTGATTAGCAGGTTTTATCATTTATTTTCTCTTTTTTTCTCTATGTTGTCAAAATTAACACAAAAAGGGTGGCTTTAAACATGAATACTGTGGTGATATTTGGCCTTATTTTTCATGTAATTATGTATAGACCCATGTGTTTATCTGGTTGTGACCTTGTTTCATCTTCCCCAGTTGCTGTAATAGTTTGTGGCAGATGTCTTTAGATGTATTCGCCCACTGATTGCTGAGAACCCCTGTCTCGCTCCCAACTCCCTCTCTGTCTTTCTCTCTCTTTGCCTCAGTGTTTTCAGCTAGAGGAATAGATTTGGTTGCCATGGTAGCAGTAACCGACATCACTTAGCGTAACTGTGAAGTCAATAATGGTAGTATTTGCTGCAAAGCTTGCTCCATTTTTGTATTTCACATGAGGTTAAAACATCTAAGCTACAACAATCTGCTCTACTTTTATTAAATGACAGGATGTATATGATGTTTTTAATCTATATGATTATATAACGATTACTAGCTCTTGAGCCCTTTCATGAAACGGCTTGAAGAAAGGGGTGCTGCCTATTGTTGTTTCTTCTTTTTATTTCAGTGCCTTTTGTGAAGTAGACCACAATCCACAGCGTAAGAGACTGACACCTCCTGAGCTCAAACCCTTTAGCTCTCCAACAGGATTACAGGCAGCTTCCAGAGATGCAGGCCAGTGTCTTAGGCAAGGACATCTATGTTAGTCACCTAGACCCCCTCCCTGCACCCTGCCTTTTATGCTGTAGTCTGTTATGTTTCTGCCATGTTTTCCCAAGTTGCTTGACGGTAGATTACACTATACTACACACACGCTGCATTCAGAAAATACTGAAACGTCGTCTATTTTCTCTGTTTTTTATCTCTGTCCTGCTCCTTTCTGTCCATCTTAACAGGGAAAATATGCTACAGCTCTCCTCGTGTTGTGTTTTTTTTTTTAGCTATGTGTGAACACATATGAGCACAGAGATACGCTGCGGCTTGAACCGTATCTCTGTCTGTATTCAGTCTGAGCTGAATGGCTGCATGACACCAACTCAGTTTTTCTGAGATGCTTCGATGATGCCGGGCAGAGGCAGGTAGCGAGTGTGTAGAAGATATGGCGCCGCCTCTGCAGTCTTAAACAACTGTGATCTCACTTACAATCCTGGTAACATATCACACTAAAGGATGCAAACAGCTGGTTACATGTATTCACACCGATTTAAAAAAGGAACTGACATCTCTGGTGATGCCAGTTTTTCTCTCATGGTTATCTGGCTTGGTTTGCATCCTCTGAAATGTGTTACCTTCACCACCACCAACCACAATTCTATGCACATCTACTTCTGTCTAACCTTTGATGGAAGTGTACAGCTTTTCCTGGTTTTCAATTTTGCACCATTTCAGGATTATAATTTATGTTAGTGACTTCTATTTTTTGTTGTCCTTTTTGACAGCATTACTACAAAACTAGAAAGGGCCTTGGAGAAAGTGGCGCCCCTGCTGAGAGAGATCTTTGTGGATTTTGCACCTTTTCTGTCACGCACCCTGCTGGGCAGCCATGGACAAGAGTTGCTTATAGAAGGTAAAGACGCTTTGCCATGTCCCTTTAACCTACTGTTATATGTGCAGCACCGGCTGCTTCTTTGATGGATGCATACGCAGAAGAAGGTGTTGACAGGAAAGTCACTATTTCTCACACAAGCTGGGGCTCTGTCACAGTCTGATTAAGTCTGTTTTTCCTTTCATTCATCTCATGGCATGTGTGTTTTGTTTTCATCACATTCATCCCGTCTATTGATTATTTCTTGATGCAGTATTTTTAAACTTCGTGTTTCACAGTCACAACAAATGTCATTTTGAAATGACTGTTGAAATAAATGGTGACCTTTGTCTCTATGTTGATATTTTTAGTACTCAACTGAGATGTTTTTAGCTCACCTTGTAAAATAGTGATGGAGGATTATTTTCTTTTTTTTTTTGTTTTAATTCATGAGAAGGAGGGTTGTCTCCCATTAAAAGTTATAAGAAATTCAGAAATTCTGTTCTCATAAACAGAGTATTTTCTTTGATGTCTTTTTCTATTTTGTCTCAAAAATAATTAAGTACATTTTATCATTTACCATAGAATGTAAATTCACTTACAAATATTTTGAAATTTGGTACTAGTGCAAAGAGCGGTAGAGTTAAATTATTCATCCACAACTTAGCAACGATGCTGTTATCATTGCTGATAGTTATAATAAAGTTGTATCACTGTTAGTAAAACCCAAAATTTTAGTGACAAACTAGGTACTCAAATTTACACAAGCATCCAGAAAGATGTGCATATTCATTTAATTAATGTAAGCCCAGGATTTGGTGATTGCTACACAACTGACTGCTTTGGCTGTGCACAGTGTTTCCAGAAGATTGTGATCTTTCCTCTGCACTCCATTCTGGTCTCCAGACTTATTTCCCTGCACTCTCCCCAGGCCTCAGGTTGGCAGCTTCTCAACTCCATGTGCCTAACCTCATGGATTCAATTTTTGCTTATGTGTCCTGCCACTATTCTTTGGGCTTGCTTTGGCTTGTTCTTCACAGAGAATACACTGCCACTGCAGTCAGCACAGTCAGGCATGTGTAAGACTCTGTCTGCAGATGTTTGTCTGCATATGCACTGTGAAAAATATGTGTGGCCTCAAATCTCTTCACTTCCAAGCGAAATACTATCTCTGCCTCTTGTCATTGCCAAACTCGTTTCTTTTAAAGAGTAAGCTAGACCACTAGTAGCTTCAGAGGTCTGTGCAAAGAATGACGGCAGGCTTAAAGAATGCAGTCCTGTGACGTTATTAAAGCCATTCAAGCTAGAAGCCGTTGGACAAAATGTTGCCACTTGTGCTGGAGTTTAATTTGAAAACTGTTTATATTTCACTGCTAATATCATTGACCAGTGCATATCTTTTGTTTTGCATGGATTAAGTTGCTAAATGTGAGAATTGATCAATCTTTTTATTGTAAACTTTAAAAATCTCCTTTGTCGAAGTTAATTATTAGCAGAGTTATATATTTATTCTATACAGCTAATCAAATTACAGTCAGTTAAATTATGCCATAAATTCTCCTCCAGTGTTGTTAACTGCATCTCAGCTCTTGAACACCTCATGTTTCATATTTGATACATAGTTTATGTGGCCTCTTGTGTATAATTAAATCTTCTGCCCCCCCCAGGGAAACAATTATGAGGGAGTTATTTTCAAAGTAGTTGTCTCCATTTATTAATTAAGCAAAATTAAATCATTAAAAAAAGGTTCAATTTATAGTTCAGTAATAGAATATATTTTTTCTTTTGTTTCATATTTATTGCATACAATAAAATGTTCACCAGTTAAGTTTATCTGCCAAGCAATTTACTTGTGTATACCGTGTTCATACCACATATGTCTTGGAATACATGTTGGGATGCCTACGCATGTGGCTGAGGCTACTTGCTCAATGTCAAGAGAAAAGGGAAAGAAAAATCAGGTAGTATAGCCTTGACAAGTGTGAATATGTCTGTTACCCTTTCACTCAAAGTCTGTCAGCAGACTGACCAAGCTGACAAACCAAAGCTGATCTCGGGCTGCAGACTGTAACCCCACAAACAAGGTCATAGATAGACAGCTGGAACCTCAGCACTCTTCGCCAGACATGTTTAACCCTGTCTGAGCCTGTAAAAAAACACTCCCTGACCTGGATTAGGGTACATTCATCTGAAATTATACAGACTTTTCTCTTGCATTTAGAATGTTTAACTTTAATAAGGAACCTCAGATAGATGCAGTTTGTTTGTACTTGAGCAGATTTTGGTCTCTTCTCACTTCCTCTCCCCACTTTTCTTCCTGGCCTTTCCCAGGCACACAGTTGAAATACTGTGCTGCAGTGCAAAGGCGCTCCATTTACCAGTAATTACCAGCCATCCATCACCCCTTAGATTGCCCGAGGTCAAGCCCTCCTGTGCCCTGTGTGCCCCTTTGCTTCACCCTGTTCCTACACCCCCTTTTCAGACATGTGGTCACTGCAGCAATTATGCCGAGTGCACCCTGAGCATTACACTTGGAGTTGGTGGAAAGGGCTGCGTGTGAACACTGCTGCTGTTGTGATGCCTGCCGCCTGCTTCTTGCTGTCCTCTGAGTGGCCCAGCCTGCCGCCACATCACCCCACAATGCCACATTCACCCGTGCCTTAACCCTGCCCTGTTTACAGGAAGGGACTGGCAGGCTGTGTTTAAATAGAATGCATTTAGTTTGTCTACCAGCACAAGACCAGGGTCAGATGGCCACCTGACTCCTGTGTCAGAATGGACTGACTTATGGCTCTGCATGTCACTGATATAACAAGAGGTCAACTGTGCCACTTGGTGTACAAGAAGAGGGTCATATCCTCCCCGAGTATTTACAATATGTTTCCATGGGCAGTCGGCAGGCTGAGGAATAGATGGAAGAGCAGCAAGTGGCCCATCCATTCGGTGTTAGGAATTTTTAGGATTTTTGATGCACTTCTGTATTCCTGAATGCAAATTCTGGGTGACTTTTAGGACCTTGTATTCAGCTATTATTATCAACTAAATCTAAATGAAAAAGCAAATAAGACATTAGTTTCTCTGCCAATAATAGCTGATAAACACAGCAGTTATATGGTTTATGTTAATTAGGATTGTCAACCATTTTCAGTGTCAGTGTTCAGTGTCAATTTTGTTTCACAGTTTACAGATGACAGGTTATTTTTTTATAGAAAATTTTGGTTGAATTAAAGAAAAAGTTTTAACTGTGTCACTCCGAGGTTTTTAGTGAAAGTTCCATCTTTGACAATAGAATAACGCACAGTATCCTATTTTTTAACCCATTAAAACTCATAATAGCATATGAAGTTATTATTTAGCAGGGCAGATGCTGGCGTACAATAGACTCATTTCCAAGAATATACCTTAATGTCTTTAATAATTAGTATTTTGTTCTCTCCTCTAATTGACACCCAATCATCCATGAAACAACAGCAGCTGTGTGATATTTAGTTTTTTCGTCACTAGCCTATAATTAGTTCTAGAAAGTTGCTCTTGCTGCTGATTGCACCTCTCATGATTCTTGCCAGGTGCAGCGAAAAGGTGCAGAATACGAGAACAGTTTCAGGCATTGTTTCTACAAATGAGCTTTTCACACCTGCCTATGTTTCATTAGACAGTTGTCTGCTTCAGTGGCTCACAGTCTACAGGATGGAGGTTCAAGAAGAAGCTGTGAATGTCTTCTGTGAGCGTTTGGCATGTGTGAAAGTAGATGCATGTGAGTGAGACGGAATGAGGGAGGAGTATGCTGCAGTTGTTTTTGTTTGCCTTTTTCTTGCATTTTTATGATGAATTTGATGCACAGTATAAAATTAGCTTCATTTAAATAATTAGAAATACTTTATGCCAGTGCCCCACTATAAACATAATTTATCTTTAAGGAGTCATCTTTCTCTGCCCTGTGAATGACACGATAGCTACTGGTTATTCTTTCAAATACTCTTTGTATTTCACTTGTGAGCTTACATGCATGATTGATCTGTCCTGTTCATCTGCTTTGTCTCCAAAGGTCTAGTGTGTATGAAGTCAAGCACATCAGTGGTGGAGCTAGTCATGCTGCTTTGTTCTCAGGTGAGCCTTAATCTATCTTGTTCTCTTCAAAGTTGTCCGATCTATGTCAGAGCTTTGTCTGTTAAATGTTACTTAAGCAAACCGTCCAAACAGACGAGAAGGACACACAGCTTTCTTACTGCACCCTGCCGTTTTAATCCCAAGCCCTCCTTTGGGGAATGGGCCCCACCTCATGCAGTCCTGCTAGTGCCTGATCACCTCTGAGCTGACCCTCTGAATCTCTTGTTAAGCCCATGTTTTAGAGAAGGTCAGAGCCCTGATGTAGCAGTTAGAACAGGAGATATTTAACATACCTTCTGTCAGCCCATCAGTCTTGTGTCAGGAGCCCATAAGGAAGCCATTACTTGGTGCCTCTCTGTGGATCCAGACTGCAGGGCCATAGACTTGAAGCCACTATGCATGCTCCACGGTATCCACAGTCCAAAGCGCTCTTCAGCGGGGGAGCTCCGCTTTTATTATATGGAGGTCATTATTTAAAAGATTTTCTCCCAAAAAAAGTACATAAATGGGGCAGTGAGGCTTGAGTTATTGTTGCTCTTATGATGGTTTTGATGGGATCCTTTTTGTGTAGCTTTTCAGTCTGTAGAGTGTCTGTGGGAAGTTATCTTTTCCAGCTCTAGGATTTATTGCAGATGAGAGTGTTGGCATGCTGTTAAGGGTCTGAGTCCAACCCCTTTACACAGATAGCATTACTGAGGCTCCAGAGGTTCCTGCCATTAGGGACTCTAGGGATGAAACCCTGGCTAAGATATTGATCAGACCATGAGACCTTGTAACTGGACCATATAGCTTGGAGACTACAGCCTCTCAAATGGAGATGAGGCATTACTCTACCTCTCTAACCTAGCCATAATCAGCCTGCTAATGTTACCACCTAATATAATATAAATATGATCATGTAGAAATGGGTAACTTTCAGTTTCTGGTGTTACTGCTCTCTGGTGTCAAAGCTGTTCATTGTCATCAACAATGGTGTTTGTTCTGATTGATAATTGCATTTCAAAACCATCCTAACTGATATCTTTATTAGCATCCTGGATGATATGTAAAAACCACAGCAATTTTTATCAGAAGCGGGGTGAGATTTGGCTGTCATCGCTATGACTTGCCAACTTTGACACTTCCCTCACATATTTCAGCATTAATGTTTTAAGACAGCCAGGAGGGTATTTAAATGACCTTTAGTCCCTCTCTGTTTTGTGACCTGTCAGTTTTATGAATAAATTAGTGCTAATGATCTGCCTTTTCTTATGTATGCATACTAATCACAACAATCATCATGTGGCTGGACTCGGCTGCAGACACTGTGTGTCTCTCCTCAGCCTGGGCAGCTGAATGAAAAGGTCAAGCATCTCTGTTTCTTTTAACAGCTTAAACATATAGAGGGGAATCTAGAGTGGAGCCACAGAGATTTACTGATGGAGGGCCTCCAGATGTGGAGAGTATAAAAGAGCAAAGCTGAGCAGATAAAAGCAAAGGCTCCAGCATACTGACAGGTTGAAATGAAAGACCACAAATACTTAGTGCCCTGCTGAATTTCAGGAAGATGAAAGTGGGAGGAGAGTGATTCTTCTGAAGACCCAAAAGCTTTTCAGTGTGATGGGAGTTGTGGGATTTTAGGTGGTGAGTTTTTCAAAGACAGAATGAAGAATGGCACCATTTCCCCCAGTGAGCTCACATCATCATCAGTAATTGTTGAACATTTCCTTGTATTGCATATTTTTGTGTCAAAGAATTCACCTGCTCCTCAAAATTATGGAGCTTTCACATTATTTTTGCAATTCATTGTTTTATTTTTATTTTTATTTTTTTATTATTTTACAAAAAAAATAAATTTTAAAACATGTTTTTGTTTTTTTTTTACGTCTAAGCTACTGAATAAACTTCCACTGGCCAGAGGTGCTACACTCTGGTCATGGTCTCCACTGACACCAAGAATTGCTCCTTTTTTTTAAGAAGGTGCGCATCAGGCCTAATTCCTAATTTCTAATTCAAATGGGCAGAAGAGGACTCTTTTTTAATCTTTAAAATCAAATACAGAC
>JAVQJG010241345.1:0-14336 GCA_036024015.1 Craterocephalus amniculus | reverse complement strand
TTTGTGAACTTGTTTTTATGTTATTTCCAACATTTGATTTTAAGGTGTAAAGCACTTTGAGATGCTTCGTGTATGAAATGTGCTATATAAATAAAGTTTGATTTGATTTGATTTGATTTGATAAATGTATAAATACATTTATGTGTATTTATTTATTTTTATATTTATTTATTTGTGCATTTATTTATTTATATGTGTATTTATTTATTTTTATATGTATTTATTTATGCATTTATCTGTTTATAAGTGCATTTATTTATTTATGTGCATATATATTTATTTCCATATTTATTTTTTGTTTTGTCATTTTTCGTCCCTCATAGTCATGTTTGTTATACATTGCTGAAATGTTGATGTTCTGTTTTAGAGGTAAATATGTTCTGATCTCAGTTGTTTCCTCTTACATATCTGGGAATTACGATGTGCACAAAACCAGGCATAAATTTCCAGCTGCAAAGACAAAGTCACAAAACATTGCAAAATTTAAAAAGGAATAAGGCCAGCAGTATACAGCATTAGGAATTTTGTGTTTTATTCCCATGTTAAATGTTTCTAAAACTGTTATTTTCCTACTACATCTCAGTGATCTGTTCTGTGTATAGCTAATCAAAGACCATCATCACCTGCTTGTGACATTCTCTGGTATCTCACTAATTAAATATAACAACTATTCATAACCCCACCACCCCCAAGCAGCCCATTATTAATCACGTTTTTTAACACTATTGTTAAAAGGAAACATGAGTAATTATGTGTTAAATTCCTTTTGACAGAATTTCAGTGGGACTCTCCGGACTGAATGTGTACATGCGCCACTTTAGTGATTCTGTTGTAGTCAGTTCTTTCTAGAGGGAGAAACAATAACCCATCACAGTAGGCCCTCGATGTCTGCTGCCTGCAGCTAATGACAGGAATAAAACTGTAAAACAGTATTATTTTCCCTTTACATTTCAGGTAAGGATTTAATACAATATTTCGGAAAGAACCAATTTCTTTTCTATTGACTGTCGTTCAAAGAGAAGAGCTTTGAAAATTAGGCCAGTGAGCTGGATTATTTGCTTAAGCTTACAAAAATTAAGTTAAAGCTAAGAGACTTCAGCAAGGATATGAAAATAATTATAAAAAGAGATTGCTGAGACTTCATAATCTGCAGCTGAGCAGAATTGTGACACTTGCCAGATAATGCCAAACTAAACCCTGTCAATCATGTTTAGAATTTCTTAAAGTTTCAATATGGCAAACATACTCCTACAAATATGTAGAAGTATGTTTCTGTGAGTACATGAATTTCATTTCTTTCACATTTGAAAACCTCTTCTATTTTTGTGTTTAAGCCATCAAACGCTAGGTGGTTTCATTGGTGCACTGGTCTCTGCTGAAATCTGAACAGCCATTGGATTGTGTCTCTGGCCCATAGGCCTTTTTGCAACTATAGTGATGTGGTATTTATATGCTTTGCGAACAAAAGGAAAAAAAAGCAGTCCTGCTATGTTAAAATGTTTTTTCAAAGAAAAAAAATGGAATTGTCTACAAAATAATGAACTTAAGGGCAGCATGATGATGGCTTCCATTTGAAGTAAGTATACAATTCTGAATTATTCTTTGAAATAGGCAAAATACTTCCATACTAATAGAATAATAGAAATACTTAATTTGCTCATTATATTCAAAGGTAGACCTTTGCTTGCAGGTCAAAATAGCTGACAACAAACAATGAATATCTTTTTTCGTATCGTCATTTTCATTTTCATAGATTTCAATAGTTAGAATAAATAAGCACGCTATTATCAGGTCAAATGGACAAATCTTGACTCAGCTTGTCACACAGCACTGGCACTGTCATTTTTCCTAATTGGACTGTGGATGACCACTTACTGTAATGTGTTATTAACTCTGCAAGTAGCTTCCAGCAGAGGTGTAAATGAAGATATTCAACAATGAGTTCTCAGTTCCAACCTATGGACAACTGACTTTTGTGAGTAAGTGAAACTACAATGTGAGCCCATAAAGAATAGTGAAAAGATTCCTGTCACAAATATACTCAAAATTTGGGGTTAAAGCAGAATACCTGTAATTCTGCTGGAGTCAGTGAAGCTGAAACAATCTCACTGACAGTTTTCCAGGATTCATGTGAAGATACAAAAGCAACATCTGTTGATGATTCAGCATCCAACCTTGTATTTTGTTACCTGTCAGATACAGAAGGCAATTTCTGACAGGATACATTCTGACATGCTGCTTCACATAATGTAAGTGCTTGTTGCACATCTTAAAGCTACAAAAGCTACAGCGGCCGTCAATAAGCACAATACTGTTACAGATCCTTTGATTGTTGATAAGTGGTACTTCTGACTTGCCTGTGTGCCCATAAATTTACTCTTCCAGTTTGTTTCCACATTCTGAAAACTAGAACCATGTTATTGTAATATCATCACCTTACCAGCCTATCTGTAGAGCCCATGAGCCTCCTCACCAAGATTTACACAGAAAATTTCAATATCCTGGTGGACACAGATTGTTTTTTGCTCCACTGGGGTGGTACAAAGACCAACAAGACTCCACATTCATGTCAATTGCAAGACTCTGGAATAGAAAACTTTGGTTTCATTCCAGAGCAAGACCATATCTAACCTGACAAGCCAGACGGTTTGTTACACAGAACCATCTGGGAAGTTGCTATTGGAAAGCGTTTGGAAAAGGGCAAGCGCTTTTGAAAAAATACTTGGCAGATGATGGGAGTAACGATCTGTTTATCACGTCTATCATTGTGTAACTTCAACTAAATCAGAGAATGGAGTGGAGCCAGTGGGTATCATAAGACACTTGCTGAGGCAGGAAAAGAGCAGCAACATTTCTCTCACAAAAAATATGTATAGCCTACATATGTATTTCTGTTTTTTAAATCTCTTTTATTTAAGATGACATTCTCCACTTTTGCTAGAAAAAAAATCCACTTGCAGCATTCATGCTAACCTCATTGTTTTTATACTCGTTATTGGTGACTGCCGTCACATCTAGCTCATTGGGTTGGAAACAGCTGCTGCAATCACGGGCCTGGCATGATGAATTCCCTCCAGACCATGATCTCACATGTCTCACATGAATCTTGCTGTCTCACAAGGTCATTTTTGTTGTTCCGTTTTGTTAAGGGTCATTGGTTTTCTTTTTTTAGGTTATTGTATTTTTGCTTTCAGTCACTACAAGGTATGTCACAATTAACAGTTAATCCTGATGTCGGTGTTATTTGAGATAATCGTGGTTTTATAGTCATTGTTCTCATTCATCAGTTTTTAAGCAGCTGGATTAAAATGTAAGAAAATAAGATATTTGCAAGTTGTTTATACTGTATGTGAGTAAGTACATGTTCTTGTAGCATTTGATGCTCAATCATTGGGTAGCTTCAATAAAGTAGTAGTACAGACTGATACATTTGGGCAACACAACAAAAGTGGCTAAACAAACATGAAGAATGGCACATGTAAGACGTCACATTGCAACAATCAACCACTTTTGGCAGCAGATGACTCGCAGATATGTCCTGCCCTCTCCTCCTTGAAGCAGATTTGCAGCTGGATTTAACTGAGTCCAACTGAGTAATCCATACTACAGTATGTGTGGAAAGCCACAATTATCTGCAGTGGATACTTCCCTGATGTTTCACAGGGTTGAAGTTGCACATCAACCTAAATTTGTTTTTGTCCTAAGATATCCTCGTGTAAAATACTTTTGTGAATTAGTTTCGTAGCATTCCACTGTGATATTTTTTTTCTTTTGCAGAGATGTATTACTTTGTCAAGTGTCAGTAACATAATAAAAAAACATTTGTTCTGTGGTTCTGTGTTATTTGCATGGAACATGATCTGTGATGCTGATAATATCACTTTTAATATCACTGTACAGGTAATTATATAAAATTGGCTTTTGGCCTCAGAAAGTCTGTCTATTAGTTATGAATTGAGGTTATTTGTTGAGATTATAAAACTGACTTTGCTATTCATAAATGGATATCCTACTGTATTTACTATTGATACTGTCTCTGCTGAAGTCAGCTGGATTCAATTTTAATTGTTTGCATATTTTTTAGTTGTTTTGTTTTGTGAATAAAAATGTTTTTTTTTTGGTATTTTAAATCAGATACACTTCTATATAGGCAACTATTGAAATATTGAACCAAAATTGGTCATATTACAAAAGACAAAGGTAATTCAATAGATCTGGCTCGCAACAACAATCAATTACTTGGCCTTTTACTATCTCCTGGCACTAGAACTGTGTTGTTTTCATGTCCTGCAAATAATAATTATCATTAATGAGGATTAAGTAAATGATTAGATTATTTGAAGGCTTGCTGTACAATAATTGCACAAAAATAGACAATTCATTTGTTAATTTGTTGAGGGTATGACAAATACCCACCTATTGAAATGTAATTACTGTGACCATAGTGACTGCTGGGTCAAGTTAACCTTAGATTGGGATAAGAAAAATATGCATCACTACAGTGAAAATTGACCAGTGTTTGCTATGGGAATAAACCTTAAAGAATTCAAAACCGTCCCTGATCATGTCACATCTACAGTATGTCAGCCTCAACATATCTGATGACAAGCAGAAGTATATTTAAATTATTTTGTATACTTTTCAAAAATGCATTAAATACTTTATGTTTTGATCTTTTATCTTTTTACTCTGTATAAATTACATCGTTTTTTGCTATAGAAATGCTCAGACTTTGGATAAATTTGGACAATAAAGCATCTCACTGCCTCAAAGTAAATGAGTCGCAAAATCTACACATGGCACTTCAAGTCAGCTCCTTCAATGTTTTTCACTGACCTGAACCCACTCCAGTGTCATATACTCACTGAGCTGTGCTGAATCCCAGCGTAAGAACCATCCATCACTGTACAATGCCATAACAGGTACAAGCGTCAGTTCACCTCCTTCCAAGATATCTTCCCCCAAGGTTAAGGGCACAAACAGTTGAATAGATTAAGCACTAGAACAGAAATGAGCTACTTTCATAATGTTGCCTTCTAAATCTGTTTTCTTTCAAGCAGTACAGCATCATCATAACTTACATACTTTATCCTAATAATATTCCAACAAATTAATTGCAAAAAATCATGGTGGAAAAGTTAGTTTGTTAAGTAGTTTGTTTCTCTGTGTTGGACTGTCAACCATCCATGGTGTACTGTACTGGAGTCCTCTCGACTGACAAATGCTGGTGTATGCTTCCATTTCCTGCAACTCTGAATTCGAATAAGTAGGTATAAGGTTTTGGAGGGTGGATGGATGAATGTATTAGTTCCTATATCACAGAGCTTAGGCTATACTCATGAAAGAAACTGCACCACATGTACAAACCACACATCAACAGGATGGTATTTACTGTTAACACATACAAACCACTGCCAGTAAGTATATGTGTGAGAAAATGATGAATAGTCATCTCATAAATATTCATAATAACTCCAATAATGGCTGTGAAAATGTCCCGTTTGAAAATCCGAAATTTCACTCTCCATGTCAGCTCATGGATACGAGATAAAAAGCTACTATTTGGAGACATTTGTTGTCTTTACAAATCTGGGACACCCCAGTTAAAAGCTACTGATGTGTCAGCTTTCTATATAAACAAGAAGAAAACTGCGTTTCAAACACCCATTTAATTTGACATGTAAAATAGAGCATGTCACTTACAAACAAACTGGAAAAACAGATTCGCTTGCATACTTCACAGAAATTCCCTGGAATATGCACAGAATGATGAAAGGGACAATTTCCATCTTTAGAAAGGGAAAGCAATTACATTAGGAAGTATAGCCTACTCATTTAGAAATAGCCCAGTTGTACCTGTAAGCCTAACGGCACAGCCTGTAGTTCCCCTTAAGCTGCACATGGCAGTTTATTGTGATGACAGCAATTAAATACCAAGTGATTTGTGTGCCAGTGGTATTATGACTTATCCTACTATATGCCCTGTTCACTACAGATGAATGGGAACAAGGTTTTAGGAATTCACTGTTGGTACACAGACTGAAAGCAGCACACACACACGTACAAGCCTATCCTCAAAGAGGTAGCCATCAAACAGAGGATAAGCCATACAAGTGGCTAACGTGACACTGGAGGACCTTGGGGGAAGCTAACAAAACACACCATATTCTCACAAGCTTAAAGCAGTGAACACAGGCTTTGTTCTCACCTCACTCGCAGTTTTAAGACGCATCTGGGGATATGTGTTTGTGACCACACAGTACATTACTGGATTGAGCAGGTTTTTACACTGTACAACACAGGGGACATCTTGCCAAGGCCCAAATTAGAAGCAATGGTCCACGTATGGCAGATTTGTGCTTCATCAGCATTATCTCAATCTCTCCCTGTGGCTCTCCTTCTGCCACATCCAAGCTGGTTGTTCGGTTCAGAACCTCACAGTGTTGAGCAAAAACACCAGTCAGCAACAAGCGCGTCTAAAAAGGGCTCTGATAATCGACTTCTTATTTAACGTAAATAACAAACAATAAAATCTGTGTAATCTGAAGCAGTATCATCTGATAAAACTAGTTTTATTCATGGACACATGTAGGTATCACACTATTGCCAATAAAGTGATAAACTGTACAGGTATTTTCATTTGCAGGATAAAAATAGAACAATGACAAATAAATTTGACAGCAGCAAAACGGTGTCGTTTTGAAGGCACCTGAAGTGTTTCGTCTCCCATTTTATATGAAGAAATGACAAATAAACAAAATGTTTAAAGTAAAATATGTGTGTGATAAAAAAGCCAACTTGTATGCATCTGCTTTCAGAAAAATGAGCACAGGTAAGACTATGGTAAATCTCACTTACCTTGGAAGATGGAGAAATGGATTTCTTTTATGTTTTTTTCCAAGTGTGAAAATTATCCAAGACATCATGTATACATTTTAGTATGAAAACTTGGCTTAAAGTGAGGCAAAACAGGGTTACAGATGTGGTTACGGTAAATCTCCAGGAACTGAGTTTAATTTGATGTAACACCCTCAAAGGATATAATGGTGTGTGCATGTTTGTATGTGTGTGAAAGATATTCATGTAGCCCAATATGTCACACAGCTTTAAGGCCAATTTATGGTTTTCTTATCTGTGAACAGACTGGATGGTGCATGCATCCAGCCTGGTTCATACTTCATTTTCAGTGTAGAACAAAGTGAAATATCAATTTCAGACCATGGATGGGTATTTGGAAGGAAATTATGCTCTCATGGCAGCAAGGAGAAAGCTCCTTTTTTGGCAGAAGAATAATAAAAACAGAAAAAAGAAAGTCAGTTTTTACTCACAAACATACACTAATAGTGTATTTATGTGGTGCTCCTCTACTAAACAGACTAAAGATTTATTAAGACAGCTGGAGTTACATTCAGTGCTTGCCTCGTTTGTGTGCATGTCTAAGTTTTTGTGATAACCTGAGGAGCAAACAAATCATATCTTACAAATGTGAAAACCATAAACTGGCCAATCAACTCATAGCAGATACCCTGACCCCACAAATACAACCGTATGAATTAATCCCTAACACATCAGAATCAATGAGTCACTTTGAAGACTTACCTGTTAAGATGGTGCTTCACAAGTACATGATAAGACATCACATTTAACATTCTGTCTGAAGAACTTTGCTCCAAACTAGAACTAATAGCACCGTAAATGTCAAAGCAAGATCAAGCAAAATCAAGTAAAAAGTAATTTTGGATTTTAAATGAAAAGTCTGAGTTGTACAAATTCCATCACTACTTTTTTCTAATTCATTTTGCAAAAGGATTGAATGTTATTGTCAAATTAGCCATCCACACACATTGCAGTTGATGTACGTCACACTTCTGTAAGCTGATCAAGACCTGCTAAATTTAGCATTACTGCAGTAATCAACATTAAAAAAAATCAAAGTTTTACCTGGTATGCTCAGTAGGGACCTTAGAAGCCAAGCTTCCCCTCTCTGCCCTGAGGAGGAGAGTCAAATGGGAAAGATCAGAAGTCCACTTACCCCACAGGGAGAAGAGGTGAGGATCACAGCCAGGATGGGAGGCCCACAACACTATGATCAAGCCTCACCCGCAACCTCAAAGCCCATGATTTAAACAAAAAGAGTAGTTACCCCTGGGTGTTGGTGGTGTACTGGAACTGGGCCAGAAACTACCGTGTTCATTTGCCCATATGAAGCTAATTTATGAATCTCATGCATCGAGCAGAGAAGAGCTGGTGAAACAGTTACATGTGACCGCAAAGCCAGAGCAGCACCTACCTTTTAAATCGTGCATTCAATTTTTTAGAAATTAAATTTTTTTTTTAAATTGCCAGTGACCTTATATACCTCATTCAGCATGAGTACATAATGCCACAGATGCTGCCACGGTGTTCAGTGAGTTCAGAGAAATAAAAAGTGTAATACCTTTACTTTTACCTATGAGATTTGATGAAATGTTCCATGAAGAAAGCAGATTCCAGACAAAAAGGGAGAACAGAGGGAGAGGAGACACCGATAAGCGTCGTGGTAAAGTTAGAGGACTAATGACAGAGGATCGAGGCTTGTGGGCAACAAATATGTGCAAATATAAGAAAGAATGAGGAGTGGGAAAACTATGCTTCACATCCCTGCTCTGCTGCATAATGGCAATACACGGAACCTCACACATGATTAGATGGAGATAGAATAAACAGACTGTCTGTGCAGACGTTCACAACATGCATTACAGAAGTGAGGACACATCAGAATTAGTTTAAAAAGTCTATGAGCTGTTTTTAACCACCATGCATTACATCCAAAGATTGTCAACACGCCCCTTTACTTAAACCAAAACCATTATGAAAAGAAAAAAGGAAATAATCATGAATAACTTAAATGAAAAAAACAAAAAAAATAAAGACAGAAATGACATGGCTATCCAGCAGAGCGTGAAGTCGAAAGGCAGATGAGCTTGAAAAGAGGGGTCATATGGAAAAAAAAAATCACTGGGAGACAGAAAACCAACAAGGTCATTTGAAATAAGTGAACTGATAGCAGCCATATCTGAAGCTTCAAGCCCGCATGGGAGTTAGAGGCATACATAGTGTACTTCCAGCACAATGGGAACAAGAGGAACAACAGAGGAATGACGGGAAAAAGGAACAGAGCCCATACCTTGGTCGCCCATCATCAGGTGTGCCAGACCTTAAAGGAAAACAAGAGCACAGTCAGAAGAGAACAAGGGATCATGGAAAACTGTGACACTGTGACATACAGGCATCTCTTTCACAGGAGATGTCTGTGTTTTACTTGAGGAGTGTTGGGATAAGGGAAAAGTGGGTCGGAGAGAAAGAGGAGGATGCACAAACAGGGATCGCCGGATGAGCATCGATTCAACCAAAGCAGGTTGCAATGCGTCATCGGCAACTTACTACGCATTGCTCAGAAACCCAAAATCAGATTGACCTTTCATCTCTAAAGCCACTTTCACACTGAAATTAGCGCGTCAACGCGGGTTTTTCAAAGCCGCGTTAACCCGCAATCCATCGGCATTTGGCTCCTTTCACATCGCCAAAAAAACACGCTCTGATCCTCTGCTGGCGGCTGCGTTGCTCACAGATGTGAGTCTGGTGATGCAATCATGCTGCATTCACGTTAACGATGTTACCCAGAGCAACAGAAATCTAGGCAAGTAAACAATAATTGTTGCCATTTCTCTGACTTGTGTAGCCTATTTTTAAGTCAAAGTTTTGTTTAAATAAAGTAAACAATTTAGAGCGAGTCAGACAGGAGTTAATGTGATTTCTTGTTTTGCACTTTAGTCCGTCCAAACAACTCAGCGGGTGGCGGCCGATTTCCCCACAGAATGTAGGCTTCTGAATGCGTGCTCGAAGCAGAGATGTCTGTTCCTTTGCATGAGAAGCAACAAGCAAGATGTCATGTTGTGGACATGTACCGCCCAAAGTCATCACAAAATTAGCGGGTCAACCCGGGTCTGGTGTTCACACCGCATGCTGATCAGAGCCCAGCCGTTTAAAGCCGATTTTAACCCGGGTTGCTTGCCGAGTCGATGGACGCGGGTCGACACGGGTCGCTGAGTCTTTCACATCGCCACCAAAAGCCGATTGTATGCGGGTTTAAACTGTTTTTTTGACCAGTGTGAAAGGGGTATTAGATTAATGATCTTTGCAAACAGAGTGAATAGGGATGTTGTTGACTTATTTGTAACTTTCTGTAATGACAAAAAGACAACTGAAATGTTTTATTGAAAAATATCAATTGTACTTGGCTGCACATTAAAAGAAATCATATCTCCTCGATCACAGAGCTGACATCACAGGGATGACGACTCCCACAACCTGTATACACACCTGCAAGTGTTGAAAACAGCCTGGTGGTTTATGTATGCAATCAGCTTGCAGCTGTTTTAGAACATCAAAGTGAAGAAGAGGAGAACTGTAAACAGGACATACTCTGATAGCTCTTAGTTGTGAAAAGACAAATTACTGGAATAGACAAAGGATCTGGAGCTGTGGGCCAGTGCTGAAAATAAGAAAAACCTAGAGAATAGACTGCTTTGTAAGTGAGATATGATATTATCAAGGTCTTTATTGTACACATTTCTTAATAAAATTGAAAACAGCGAAATCCATATCATTGTTTCAGAATGTCGTTTTGGAATAACAGTGTGGCCAAATTTTTCTAAAGGGTGAACAAAGTATTTGTTGCCCCGAGTGAACCTGCAGCATCTGTTGTGCTCCATACATGCCTCAACACTTGGAAAAGAAGCGACCTCGGCACACAGTGATGCCCCAGAGTAAACACTGAAAGGGACGAAGGTGTCATGAGGCTAAACGACACCAGCTGCTGCTCAACATGTTTCAACAAGAACCTAACTTGGCTTTTTTAAACTATGCACCCAGTTCACTGATGACTGGATTTTTGTTGCAAAGTTGGAATTTAGCATGTTTTCTTGGAAAAAACTCTGCATGGACCTGTTTGTAAGTTTGAATAATGACGTCAAAAGTAAAAAGCAAAGCCTGTAAAACAAACTTCCTCATACTGAAATCAAATATCAGACTGTTTATTTGACTGCAGTACACCCTCACCAGTGCTGCTGTCTTTCCAGGGTTTACACCGGCTCAATTCAACCATTATGCTGCTGATTATGTGCTTGGATCCTTCTAGAGGCTGCTCTTTCTTTATAAACAGTATCTCTCAACACACAGCCACCTGAGCCCCTCATGATGGGGGTCAGGCGGGTTACACATTGCTGCAGCATTTGCTAATGTATTCTGAAGCACATCATTAACTATCCAGCAAACTAAAATGACCTCCTGCTCCATCTTATATGTTTTTCTTGTTGCTTTTTGTTCGTTTTTTTAATATGCAAAGATGCTTCACCTGCAGTTCTGTGAATGCCATTGTTAGTCATGGTTGATCAAGTTCACAGGCTTTACAAATATTTTTTGCCAAGAGCTTAAAAATATTGATTTTATGAGCCAAATGTCGACTAGCTAGGAGCCGCTTGATGTATTCTGTTTGGCACAAGCTGTTCCAAAACGAGCCGAGCAGCTTCTATTATCACTGCAAGCCAAGCCCCCATTTTCAGCCATTTGTTTTTCCAAAGTCTTTAAGGGGGGTATTCTCATCAGAAAACATATTCTTTTGGCAGTATATCCAGGTTTTCTTTTAAGATTTTAAAAATTGACTAGATAAAGTAATTTGTTTAACCATCAGGTAAAATGTTCACTGTGTGGATGAAACAGCCTTACAAATGTGGCTGCAAGCATTTCTGATGCTAAATTCCCTTTGTCCTCAGATAATCCCAAATAGAGAGTGCTCATGAAAGCAGAAAATGAGTCATGAGAATGAGAGCTTCTGTTTGGTTCATACTTCCTCTTACACACAACCATAAGACTCTATCAGCTGGAAAATATGAGTCTGAAGTGCAGCCTTTCAGTGCCGAACCCTCTCCCTTCCTCCATACTACTACCTGTGTTATTATCTCTAGAGCCAGGAGTCTTCAGATTACAGGGTTTTGTGTTGAAGCTTGTAACTAGTCGGCCGATGCATTCTTTCTTTTCATCAGCGTTGGTTTAAATGGTAGGAATCTGTTTCACCAGTTCAAACAACATCAAAGCGCAGTTTGTGCCTTCCTTCACTGGGTCTCATTTTAACAAGTTTTGCAGCTATGATAATACTGTTTGTATTTTTATATCATAATTTTCAACAATACTGAGTTTATGAATATTGACTCTTTCACACCACTGGTAAGCCAGATTTTTGCTTCGGGGGATACATTTTACTTATTCTCACTGGAAACAGCAGATGGGGGTTGGACAGTTCTTGCTCCCTGTTGCAGCAGGCCAAGGAATTTATTAAGTTGTGCTTTTAAGTGTTCTTGATAACAAAGGGGCCTTAAATCTACCTGTCACATAGCTCAGGAGTAATAGAATCTTCCCTTTCTTGTTTCTCACCCCTTTCAGATATCAACAACATGTTTGTGAGATAGTGGTTTGACATGAGCCAGACTGCATGACATATGTTCCATTTATACAGTAGTTTTATAATTATAAATCTGTTTTTTTTTACTAGAAATGAAAAGAAACTTAGATGAATAGAAAATATGGAGTTTTCCAACATTTAGCAGTCACTTTGGTTCATCCTGGACAGTATCTACCAAATTAAAGTAATAATACAAGGTTTATGACATGTTTGTAACTCACTTGGCAGCCTGATGCTTTTCAAATACATTAATATTGTCTTTACAGCTTAACAAGCTGACAGGTGGGCTGACTCAAACTGCTTTGAAGCAGTTTTTTGTCTTCAGACTCAATAAAATGCTTTGTGTTTTCTGAACTGTGTGCAGATGTAATCTTCTGTGATTATTTCATTTAGGACTCGTTACAGAGTTATAAGTACCGTTGTTACACAGCCCATCTGAAAATGAGAGGTGATTCATCCGAGTCCCTGTCACATCTTTGAATTTATTATGCACTAAATTATTTACCAAGAACTATGTTGATGATACAGTGCCATGGCCGGAAGAGCTACTGGTATGTTAGCAGGTTCGTCTGTAACCAAGAAAGCATCATGATGATGCAAAAATCTTATTCTCAGGCGAACATTGCTGAGTCGTTTATCGTGATGAGCGGCGGTTTGTTCAGCTGTGGCATTGTGTGAGAAAGGTTTCATGCTGTGGTCCTTCTTTAGCCCTGGACAGAATTTTTAAAAGGTCTTGTCAAGTGTGAGTTGTTCAACTTTGGACCAAATCGTGCTTCTTTTCTGTTGTAAATGAGTGGAGTGAAATGGCTGAGAATACCATTCCAATCCTCACAGTTTTACTTTATTGCATTTTAAATTTAAAATGTAAAACAATTATTTTATCGTTTGAAAAATCAGAGTGCTGTTTTAAATTTTGGGACTGCAGAAGACCACCCAGGGAGCGTGATTTCTGGTGTTCACTATAACTTTCCCCACATATTAACCAAGGGCAAATAATGAATTCTTTGCAGCGGGAGCATTGTAGCTTTAAAGAGGTGTGATGAAAAATTTGAACATTTTAATATTATGATTGAATGCAACAAAATGTTACAGGTTAAAATTAGATGCATCTGCATAATCATGTGCAAATTCTTAGACTGGTGATGACTGATGAGGATTGGATTTACTAGGTCTTATGCCATCTTTGATAAATGGCTTTGCTATTAGAATTTGAAGCAGATTATCCAAACGTTTTTTTCATTTATGGGCTGACTGGTTCATACCATTTTGGGCACCAGGTACAATGTACCACTAGTCTCATCTGAGTTTGATTTTGAGTTTGATTTTGAGTTCATTTTGTACGATTTCATGTCTCAGCGTTTTGGTCAGTTTTGGGTTTGGCTATCTTTTACCACAGCAAAGAACCAAATTATCAGCACACTATTCAAAATTATTATAGTTTGGTCATGTCTTGTTCTTCTGGATCATCAGATGACCACACACTTCATTCATTTGATGGATGAACTTCTAAAATTACCCTCCAAATGTAAAGCTCCTGACAATGAGTTGGCTTGTCAACTAATGTGTTTGTTATACTTTCTGGAATGGTTCTTAATCCTTCTGCTTTAGCCTTTCCTCGTTGTTTGAAACTTGATCAAGTCTTAATGAATTATTGATGTCTGCCCACTTTAACATCATAGCAGTACACATGTTAGAGCTCCCCTATAGATAACCGAACTACAGTACAGGTCTGTCTCAGAAAATTAGAATATTGTGATAAAGTTCTTTATTTCCTGTAATGCAATTAAAAAACATGAAATGTCATACATTGTGTATTCATTACAAATCAACTGAAATA
>JAVQJG010241319.1:0-16253 GCA_036024015.1 Craterocephalus amniculus | reverse complement strand
GTGTGTGTGTGTGTGTGTGTGTGTGTGTGTGTGTGTGTGTGTGTGTGTGTGTGTGTGTGTGTGTGTGTGTGTGTGTGTGTGTGTGTGCGTGTGTGTGTGTGTGTGCCATGTGTTTCTCTGTATGTTTGAGCTAATCACATCCTTCTCCACACACTGTACCAAAAGCTTGACTTCCTCATTAAGAATATAAACAAGGAATGAAAGCTAATGAAAGCCCCTCAGGGGAGTTATGTTTCTGTACTTTGTTCTCATCTGGTACTTTCCCAGGGGATAAAATTAGTTTCAATTATAACTAATGAAGGTCTGCATTGAAAGTTGCAACAGTAAGACAATACTGAGCCTTTCAATTTGAAGTTTCTTGTGAATGTACCATATTTGTGTTGAAGATTGAGTTGACAATCCTTCAATGTGTTTATTTAAAGCCGTAGAGAAAGTGGCATCCTCCCCCTCTGACACTGAGAACACCAACATGTGGATCATAATCGGGGTGGTGATTCCCATCCTCGTGGTCATCGTCATCATTTCCATCCTCTACTGGAAGCTGTGTCGGACAGACAAGCTGGAGTTCCAGCCAGATGCCATGACCACCATCCAGCAGAGGCAGAAGGTATTCATGCTTTACAGTCTGACCCATAATTTACTGCATCAGTATCTCCAAATAATTTCACTTCAGTGGACATCCCATGGCGGTGATTCCATTAGTCTGCTTTTTAGCATCAGCCATGAAAAAAGCTAGGGGTTCAAACAGAAGGTATTATTTGACATTGAAAAATGAAACTTTTCATTATTTTTCAGCCATACGATGTATGCAACTCATGAGTTTTATTTTGTTTTTTTTAGTTGTGTGCTTTTTTCAGATTTAAGAGTGAGATTTAGATTCATCTTGAACTAGATAAAGAAGAAAGAAGCTGGATTAAAGAAAATAAGTAGAGCTTTTAAGATTAATACAGTTTTAATGCACAAATGTATAGTTATATCACTTTATCATTCATAAAAGTATATATGTGTGCAAATATATATTACTGTACATACATATATATATATATGGCAGTCACATTGGGCACGGAGTGGCAGCTGTTCTGGTAATCTCTAGCTTCCTCTGCCTATTACCTGCATTAGCCTTTTCTGTAACTGTGCGACAAGCTGTGAATGTTACTGAACATTTAGCTGAGTTATTCTACAAACTGGAGTCACCTTGATACAACTTAACCACCTCTGTTTACATATTTCTCAGCTGCATTTCTCATCCAGTAACAGCTACAAAACAACCAAATACACCAAAATCATTTGCATGTAGTCTTTGATTAAAAATCAAAGATTGTTACGTGGAATCATTTTTGCTCTAATGATACTAATAGCTATTGAACCTACAGTATATCATTGATAATGACAAAACCAGCTCAGAAATATCACTGTGTTCTGGGTAGAAAATTAGAATTCTGCTAATGAACAGAGCCTGGTAGAAAGATTTGAGCGCTTTAAATTTAAATGACCTCCTGATTAATTTGGTGTATCTGTCATCACCATCAATATGGTGCAGCACCGCACAGACGGTGAATTTTATCATTTCTTCTCATAGATGGGAGTCGCAAAAATGTAATGACTCCAAGAGAGACTTATTAAGGTACACATGTAGAGTTAAAACTGGTGATGTTTCTGGAAAATGAGCGAGTCTTGGCTGGTCTTTTAATTCTGTGAAAAATCTTTCTGATGTTTTCCTGCACATCTTTTCCAAAGCGCCAGCAACCCTGCTCTGCAGTTTCCATGTTTGCCTCATCTTGCAAAAGCATTTTCTACCTTATGATCTCACTTAAATGGAAATGATCTAATTAACCTATGCTAAGAGTGTTTTTTGCTTTTTTACTGCTTCTGATTTTCCATAAAGGTAAATGAGTTTACAACATATGGCCAAAGGACCTTTCGAGGTGTCCTTTGGTGAGGTGAAGGTGCAGGCAGTATAGCGGGGGGGTGGGGCATGCACTCCTGGGATTGAGCTTATTTAGTTACATCCCATGTGTGTCACATCAAATTGGGATTTTGGGAGAATAGAAATTAGATCAACACCTCGGGCTCTTTGTCATTTTTCATGAACATTTTTCCTGCTTGGGGAGGAATTTTCCTAGGGAGGGTGTGTGTGCCAAAGTAATGTCAAAGCAATGCCCACATTCATTACCAAGATACAAGATAGCACCTGATTGGTTAGTTTTCAGTTATCTGTTTATAAGACAATTTAAAACATTAGTTACACTGAATGTACTGGCATTATATAGTATTTTTCTTTAACCTGGATCTGTAACAACCAGGCTACTCTGTTAAGTTTTTGTCCTTTGTTATGATGTGATTATGCAAACATTTGCTCAAGCTCAAAGTTTCCAGCATGTGGTGTAGGCTAAACGTTGGCCGGAGTTTAGATCTTTACTGAGGAGGTCGCATGTACCACTAATGCCACATAATGATGTATCTCATGGTTTTTAAGTTGGAGCTAAAGAGATTTGTATTCTCTAGTCTGAGAGCAGCCAGTTTTCTATTTCCCCTTTTCACTCGTAAGACAAGGTGAATGGAAACAGAAAAACTCGGGGAGGGGGGGGGGGACTCCAGACAAGAGCCAAAAACTTGCTTGGAAAAAGACTTTATATTTATTAAAGGAGCCTGGAAACAACTTCACAAATCACATCTGAGCTGGAACAGATTAAAAGATGAAAGCAAACAAACTCACACGACTCACTGTCATTTTAGATATGATGTTATATCTTAGATATTCTCAGACATTTAAGCCATTTCTCTAGAGAGCATTCTTCATTTTCCTCCTGATGATGTCCATTGCAGGATTTGTTGTAATGTCTTCCCAGGAGGTTAGAGTTTGTTTTCACTGTGCCAGTGTTTTCCTGCAGTAATGAATGGAAACCAGGCTGGAGACTGAATCTGGAGACTGTAGCGCTCTTTCTCTTCACACTGGAGTCACAGGACTAATGTCCTGCATGCACACACCACAGAAACCTCATTTAAATATATAGGCTTTTGTTTGTGCACCCATCCTGTTTTGGGGGGGTTGCATGTGTATTTTTGCACATCAAAGCCTTCTGCTTATCATTCTGTCTTTGTTTAGCTTTTACTCATCTCCACTTGTATTTTATTAATTAACTTGTGAAGAAGCTGAGTAAATGTACTGAGTCTAATGTGAAGACGTAACAACCACACGGCCACTTATCTGTCACTGAACACCACTACTCTTCTCTCAGTCCACTACGTCATTCAGTGAATCAAGGAGCTCTCTGCGCCAACCACTCCCTCAGGCTAAAGGGCATATTGAGTTTAGTGAGGATGAAGAGGGGGAGTATGAGGAGGAAGAAGAAGAGGAGGAGGAGGAGGAGATGGAGGTTAAAAGGGGGAAGGTACAGCTCATCTTCTGGTGGTTTGTAGAAAATGTAGTCAAGTGTAGTTTCTGTGTTTTAAAGTACTTTATTTGTAGTTTTTATGTTAAATATTGCAGAAGTGTTTAACAAACAAGTCAGATTTTATTGAGCGAAACCTGCAGAACCGTTAAAAAAGCCATTGTGCCTCATCACTAGAACCATTTACCCATTCCATCATTGCTTCTGCTTAGAAACCAGTAGCTGCTCCCAAGAGCAAACACAGTACGAGCGAGGAGGATGAGGAGGAAGAAGAAGAAGAGGATGAGGAGGAGGAAGAAGAAGAGGAAGGAGAAGATGAATGGGATTCTGAAGATGAAGAAGAGGATGATGATGAAGATGAGAAGGGGAAAGTTAAAAAAAAAGAAACCACATCACAAGAGCAAAAGCGACAAGAGAGCAAAGCTGTGCTAAAGAAACCAGGGGGGATGAAGACGGGGGAGACGAGCAGAGTTTTATCTAAAGGGAGGAGAGCCGAGGAGGAGGTACATGGTGTCGTAGACATGGAGACTAGTGCTTGTTTGTGTGAACGGCCGTTAGGAGTCGCAGACTTCACGGTGGACTGTGGTGTGTTTCTAGTCCATAGAGCCTGTCGCTGTGTTGTGCCGTAGCAGATGTTGTATATACTTCTGCATGTGGCAAAGTGCTTCTTTGTGAGTGATTCCCTAATTTACCATGAGTCCAGCCTGAGTAGTAATTAGCCATTAGCCTTGTTTGTTTCATTCAGTTTAATTAGAATGAGACTGGGTTTACACTTTTCAATCTTCTCCCCTCAAAGACCGACCCCGTTCATGTGCCATGATGATCAAAAAAAACAAAAACAAACACATACACACTTATTGGCTCCCAGGATCAGCACTATCACACTGGATTAGCAGTTTTATACCAACAAGCCTCTCTAAGCTGCACGCTTTGCTCAGTGAGAATGAGCAGGGAGACGTCATGTCACCCCTCCCCTATCATGTAGCCACATCAGTGTCAGGCAAACATACAGAGATCCTACATCCTCTGTTTACTTCTCAGCTGTTGGAAAGTCCTGAGGGCTTGCACAGAAATAGTCTCAGTGCTTCCATCTCACGCCTCCACCCCCACCACCACCTCAAAGGAAAGCAAGAAGCTCAGTCTTTACCCAAAGCTCTCTGTCCCTGCTTTCTCCTACACTCCTGGGCTTTTACTTTATGTCTGTCTGTGTGTCTGTCTGTCTGTCTGCTGGAAACTCATGCTTCTGTTATCCAGCTTAATTAAATCATCCTTCTGTCTAATGGCTCTCAGTTCTGAGCTGGGATTTCAGTGAAGCATCTCTACATGTTCAGTTCTCTGTTGTAAGAAGCATTGTTTGGATATATATAGTTATCCTTAACACTGTGTGACCACCATCATGTCTGCCTCTTTATTTTCCATGTTTTACTTTATTCTTCCTTGTTTTCTTTCTTCGCTGCTCCTCTCCCTTAGTTACAGGCTCCCAGTGTGAAAGGCTTTGACTTTGCCAAGCTTCATCTTGGCCAGCAGAGTAAAGATGATGTCATGGTAATCCAGGAGTCCGTCCCACCAGGGCCCGGCTCTGGGCCCCTCCCTGTGTCCATTAAAGATGGCTTCAGTCCATCTGAAAATGGTGAAATCCTCACACCAAAATCCAAAACCTCGGCCTCCTCTACTAAGGCCTCACGCAGCGGCCGAAGGCGTGAAAGGTAAGCGGGACAAGTGGATCAAAGCGGGAGGAGGAGGTGTCTGACAGCCAATGGGGAGCTCAGATAGATATACAGTAAAGGAAATACACCAGGTTATGGTTGTGTGGATTATCCACATTATGATGTATGAAGCGCAGAATAAAAGATAATTTCACCAGTTCTTAGTAATGCACTGAGGCAAGCAGAGGAAGTTGGCATGACAGATTCCAGGCCGTTTCCATTTCTCACCATTGTGTTTACACAGTAACAGTCACTAGTTTGTCTCTGTGTCTTGTATACTGTGAAAAGCAGTTCATATTTTTTCAGTTTCATTTTCCCATTTGATAGAGCTTAATGTCAGGTTAATGCCATTAAGTTTGTTACACTCGCCTTATTAGGGGTCTGACTTACTTATAAATATAATAAGATGCTTTGTTTTTTTTTTTTCTTTCACCATTTTACTTTTTACATTTCCTGTTTATGTCAAATTGAAATGGCGTACGAATCACTGATAACATACAAATATATCCAAACTGATTAAAGAGGAGAGGAAAAGAAAGTAACGTCTCCTAACAGGACGTTAAATTACACAGTGTGTTTGGTAGAAATCCTACATGAGCAGGAATCAGGTGTGTCATCGTTCCTCAGAAGCGTCCTCCCAGCTTTAATCTGTTTGGAAGAGCGCTGTTTTTGATTATGCATGACGCCTCAGCATGCTAGGACATTCTTAGGTTTCTATTATTCATGAAAGTGTGTGTGTGTGTTTGTTTCTGTGCAGGATCTCCCCGTCAGACGGTGACTCAGTGGTGAGTGATCATTCTAGTGAACGGGAATCGACCGAGGAAAACCTGAGAGCCCAGGCCCCGCCCAGCGACAGCAAGCAGACCCGTAAGGTCCCCATCAATGTTTTAAATGGCAAGTGGCCTTGGCAACGCTCAACATCGCTCCTCCAAACACAGGAGGGGGAGGGGGCGTGAGGGGAAGGGAGAGGAAACTGAAGGGACTTGGCTGAGATGAAGAGATAAACAAAGAGCAGCTCAAACTGGCACCATTTGATTGACAAGAAGGACACACAGAGGGCAGGAAAACAACAGGGGCGTTAAAAAAAAGGCCAGAGGAGAAAAACGGGCATCAGCCTAAGATGTGACAAAAATCACAACAGGGACAATTAAGGTCATCGAACAGCTATGGGAAGTCTGTTTGTGGTCAAATACGTCCAGAGAGGGGACTCAGGAGGAAGTGAACAACAAAAAGAGCTAAAGTAGTTTTTTTTTCTGACAGCTTGTTGATGGATCCGAGCTTGCAGTGCCACTCACACCACAGGCTGACTCACGCTCCGCAATGGCTCTGCTTTGTTAGTAAAACTGGATTTGCTCTCCACTAAATGTTAGATTCTACAGAACATCTTTCATTTTGCTCATTTGCTCTTTTAATCAGTGTTTAGAACTGAGCAGGATCAGCCTCCTTTCCTTTTTATGCCTGATGACATAAAGACCTAACAACAAGACTTTCCTCTCCTTTCTCTTTGCCCCCACATGGCCACCTTTCTTCTTACTAATGCAGTCTTCTTGGCCAGAACTCAACTCAAACATTTTTGCCCTGTTGCACAGAAACTACTTTTATCTTTTTCTTACTTGATCTCTTTGCCCCTTTTGTAAGACTCTCTTTCTTTTCTGTTTCGGTTTGCAGGCAAGAATAGAATCGGTAAGAGTTTGTCCACTTTCTGTCCATCCACATTGATCTCAGGCTCGACCTCCAACATCTGTGTCTGTCTTGTCTTTTTTTGTTTCTGTGGTAGTTTTGAGCCTGGATTGTTCCCACCATCAATCACTGTCTGCTGAGCCCAAACAAAGTTTAACATTTTGAGATGAAAATCTTTGTTTAGAAACACCCCACACACACTTTTGTTAGAGATCATAGATGTAAAAGATATGCACATGATAGATATCCTTCTGAAATCTCTGTTATTGAGTCTTATTTGTAATGCCACATCATCCTGCTTTCTGTTTTCATACTCAGGTCCTCCACCTACGAATGGGGCAACAAGTGAGCAGCTGTCCTCAGCTTCCATATTTGAGCATGTTGATCGGATGTCTCGCGCCACAGACGCAAGCCGGAGACTACCCAACAAAGTGCAGCTCATTGCCATGCAGCCCATGCCGGTCCCCCCCCTGCACACCCTACCCATCAATGGCAAACTGTCCGATACAAACCAAATCAGCAAAGAGGTCTGTTCTCTCGCTCCTCTGCTTTAAGAGATTGTGTTTTGGTGGGCAGTAAGGAAAAACAAGGAAAAGGCTCTAAATGTATTTTAATGTCAGGCTTTGCTCAGAAGATTCCAGTGCTCTTTGTTATTAATGCCAGATGACTTCATTTGAGCTTTATAGAGATTTAAGACAGTTGTTTCTGAAAAGCAAAAGCTACACCAGTGCAACCACTGCAGTGCAGGTTGGTACTGTAGGTAAACTCTATAACATGGATCTGTGGGCAGGGGGGGGGGGGGTGGGGGGGTGGGGGTGAAATGCTTCTTAGAAAATCTCTGGTAAATTTACAGAAACTTTCCATGGAAAGTTAAGCTGGGGTATTTTGGAAATATCCCGAAGTGGAAACACTGGAATTATGGGAATTATTGGGAATTAATGGTAAACAACAGGAATTCGGTAATAATTTCAACAAACTGAATCATATCCAAATATAAATATCAATATTCTGTTATGTCATAATTATACATCCATGCAAAATAAAACAATAAAAAAAAAGATTGATTTCAAAATAGCAGTGTGCTGAGTGTAGATATTCAAGTTTGCTGGATTAAATCTGGTTGTTTTAACCAAGATGATGATACAATATATTTTCCTCAACTATATTTAAATTCCCTGTTAAGAGAATAAACCTTCGATTTTGTAAATTTCCGGTTAATTCCCATGCATTACTTTTAATTTCCATGGAAAGTTTCCAACGTTCCAGTAGCAACCCGACTGCTTTTCTCAAAGAAAAATCATGTGAACTTATAGATGGGCTCCAAGCTCTTTAAACCCTACAGTTATTTTCTTGTTTACATATGGTTTCTTCTTGTCATCTCATCATAATTCATTACAATACAAGTTGTGTTACGTCTGTTTGTGATGTTCCCTGATGAGTCCTCTCATCCTCAGATTCAGGTAGCGCTGAGGCACAAGTCTGAAATTGAACACCATCGTAACAAGATTCGTTTGCGCGCCAAGAGGAAGGGCCACTATGACTTCCCTGCAATGGACGACATGGTTGGCGGGCTGGGAGATGCCAAGGAGCAGGATCGCATCTACCAAAAAGCACAGACCCAGATCGATAAGATCCTGGATCCAGACGCTCAGATGCCCCCCATCTTCATGGAACCCAAGAAAAGGTCAGTGCTCCGACTGTTTAGTGTGTGTGTGTGTGTGTACAACTGGCATATTGTTGCTCAGCTGAAGCCAAAAAAAAGAAAAAAGGTTCGCATAATTCAATATTTCTGCCTGTGTCAGTGTTCGGGGGAGGCGCTCTCCTAAGCAGAGGCTGAAGGATCAGCTGAACGGAGGCATGATGGAAGCAGACAAAGACCAGCTCATCTGTGAGGACAGCGACGTTGCTTACAGAAAGTGTCCCGGCATCAACAACGTGGCCTTCGTGGTGAGGAACACACACACACCCCAGCATCCCAACACTCCCTCTCTGAGCGCCCACACATGTACTGTACTGTGTTGTGTTGATTCCAGTCGGACCCTGACCAAGGCCCAGGATCCCCTCACAGGAGCCCTTCCCCCACAGATGATGTCTTCCTGGGCCCTGCTTGCTCTCCTCCGGGCCACGCCCCTCCCCCACCGCCCTACATGCCTCCACAGCCCTCCATTGAGGAGGCGCGCCAGCAGATGCACTCCCTGCTGGACGATGCCTTTGCTCTGGTGTCGCCCACCTCTCAGGGCAGCACGGCCGGCATTACTCTCCCAGGGGTCAACAACAACAACCACCATGGCTCCAGCCCTCCAGGCCGTGGCCCCAGAGCTTGGGGTCCCTCTTACCAAAGCCTTGGCCCCCTCCCAAGCGTAAGTAGTCATGTCAATTTATGCAGTCTGCTTCACTTCTTATTGGCCCTGGATATTTCTCTAACATTAGCAGACGCATGTAAAGCCCTCTCCCTTTCTCATGTTCTCCTTTCATTCACACCATGAGGCCCTTAGCTTTAAGTTGCATTGTGTCTTCTTAACTAACTAATCAGCTAAGCATTCCTCCATCTGTTGTGCCCCACGGATCTGCGACCTTCCAACCCCCAGCAGCTATATGCAGTACAGTGCAGCACTCCTGTGAGCCTGCAGCAGCTGAAAAGTTGTTCATGCAATGCTGCCACTTTAACCCGGCGAGATAAGCTTCCATCGTGCATCACAGTCTGTTTCATGTTGTGGCTATATAGCATTACTTCTGCTTTCAAATTCACATTGAAGCTCAGAAACTGGAGCTAAAATTAGATAAAGGCTTTCAGTGCCAGTTAGTGTAACACCAACAAAAGAATTGTGAGCCGTTTAGAGAAGACGGGTAGTTTGTAAGTGGCTTAAGGAAACTGAAAATATATTCGCCCACTTAATCGCTCATACAGAGTGTCAGCCTGCCTGCATGGTTGCAGTCCTCACATGTTAAAGGCTGCGTTTAGTTCAATTATGGCACAAAACTTTGAACATGTTTCTTAGCAGATAATATTGTGCAAAGCAACTTTATTTATACTGCACTAAACAACAAAGTGGACCAAAGTGCAGGACAACTATTAATGAATATGTTTTCCTCATTGACTAAAAGTTTATATATATTGTTAAAATGTAAATTTTTAACAGATTCAAGACTAAGAACACAGATGTTCAGTTCAGATGTCTGATATGGAGAGAGGCTATAGTTTATTATAAATCAGAAATTTATAATAATTTTGGTCATAATTATTCATAATGAATTATTCTTTTATTATAACTGGATTAATTGTTTTTCCTTCATAAGCCACTTTCTGGAGCTGATCTTTCTTAAGTTTTCTCATGTTTTAAAAAATAAAATGCATCCAGCCAACCCATGCTTGGTTAAATGCTTAATGTTAAATGAATGCATTGGAAGCATTGAGGCCCATTCTCTGAACACAAAATGTCCTTTTTGTAATAAATATCACCATCCACATAAACCTTTCTGCAGATTAAACTATTTTATTTGCAGCATCTTAATCTCATACAGAAGCTGTCAACACAAATTAAAACTGTCCCTCAGATCTTTATCCTGTGTTTACGTAGTCACTTCAGATCTCTTCTTGTTTTCTCCAGAGATTCTCTGAGCTGGATATGTCCTCTGCATCCGTCCAGGGCCTGACACCGAGGTAATCAGATTATCAGAGTATTTATGTACAAATCAATAACTTTCAAGCTACATTTTACATCCACTTCTACCTGTGAAAGCCAAAAGAGATATCCTCTAAGTAATTGCAGCCTGATCTCCAAACCACTTCCCCGACGTGAATGTTTCCCTCGGCTGCATCCGCGCTGTTGGAACTCATGAATAATAAAAGACGAGTCATCTTTATTTTATTGGTTTAATGGATTGGGTCTAAGGAAGAAGTCTCTCAGCTGGCTCCATTAAAGCCAGAACACAGCACAGCTTTCACACAACTGTGTTTGTAAATTGTAACATTTTCAAGCCAACTTGATCTGAATGAGTTTGAATTTTAAAATATATTAGTTTAGTGCATCGAAAACACCAGAATGAGGGATTGATAAAGAATATAATGATACCTGAACATAAACATTATGCAAGCAGCATTAGAAAACGGTGATTAACCCTTTAACCTTCACACTGAGAAAAATGCAAGAGAGAAAAGTTTCTTTGCATTTTGTGATTTCTTTTGCACACGAAAAATACAAATAAATGTTTTTAGCGAATAGTTGAGATAAAAGTTAATAAGATAATAATGATAGTGAAATTTTTAAACAAAACAGGAAAATTTAAAGCAGGACCCAGACAAAAAACGCTTTCTCTTGGAATAGCATACCCAAACAAACTGGTAGACGGTTCAGAAAGGTTTATTTCAACAATTCCTACCAAGATTCATGATAATCCCTGAAACATTCGCTCTGCCAAATGGTAGAGCGGGACCATATTGGGTAAATATTGTGTTCGTAGGAAAGTTTAGCTGGCTAGAATGTTTTCCACTAAAAGCTTTTGTTGATTTATCCATGTAAATGTTATCCACTGGACATGTGGAGAGTTCACACATGTGCTGTAAAGCCGGTTAGGTTATGAAGACAGAAATGACTTTCTCGGTGTTTCAGGCAGGGCCTTGGCTCCGGCTACCTGCCACCAGGAGAAGCAGCAGGGCACCGCGAGCAGCTCCAGCCAGACAGCCTGTACTCCAGCAGGGGCTTCTACGCTGATGAGCTGCCATCGTCTGCCAGACCTCGTCCAGTGGGGGGAAGTACAGGTATGGCTTGTGCGCATGCATTAGACCACTAATGAATTACTAATGCTGATTTGCACTGGTCTGCATGTAAAACCTATCATGTGTTTATATTTTAGATTCATTTCTATCTTGCCTACATTTTTACATGCTAAGCAAATCCCCCAACAATATTATTTAAAAGGAGCTTCATAAGAAATGTCTTCAGGCACAGTTCATGTTGGATCCCCTTCTGGATGGCAGCCACAGCGCTGCTCTTTCCTCCATATTAAAGACGTTTAATTTAAAATGTAATTACAAGCAGACAATGTCTCTGACTAGGCGGAGGGAGCTACAGGCACGCCAACAACCTGTTGATGGAGCGGCTCCTAATACGCAGCCATGGACATTTTCAACTTGACAAAATCCAATAGCAGCACCAAGGCATCCATTGGCTTTACTCACTGCTGGTATCTGCTTTCAATTTTCAGTAGCTGCAAATAGCTAATTTTGGTTATTTGTCTGGTCTAAATGCAAGGTTTCCATGTGGGCGAACCCCACTGGAATAATCCATAAACACATGTCAGGAGCAAATCCTCGTTTCCTCCCTTTCTCCCCCCATTCTGCTAACATTCAATGAAGTAAAGGCCACAAATCTCTCAGACTGGACGAGCCTGGTCTGATGACGTTACGCTTCCATCATCATGTGACCTGGAGGGATAGAAACTGATTCAACATATAGAGAAGAGACAAAGTGGTTTTCAGTCATGGTTGATTGCATTAAAGTTTACTAGAGGGGCTGCTGAGGTCTGAGCGTCAGCTAATTTAACTCTGTGCTGTGATGTGTGTGTGTGTGTGTGTGTGTGTGTGTCTATAGGCGCCCAGCTGCATCATCTCACACAGGTGGGCTTGTCCAGCCGGATGAATGGTTATCCGGCAGGAATCAGGGCTGCTCCAGGCCAAAATGGAGGCATCGGTTGGAATCATTACCATGACGACAATCCCTTTAGGGGAGATCCAGAAAAAGATCCAGTGGGTTCATCCATTTTTTTTTCCTTTCTTTTAAATTCCCATGCTTGACTTCAACTGACTTCAGACTTTTTTTGACTATTCTTATTGAATTTGTCTCTATTTCATTCTACATTTGACCTCGTTTTGTTTGTGCACCCTTTCTACCTGCCTTCAGTCCGTGGACCCCCCTGACCTCTTCTCATCCTCTTTTCAGATGCACAGGAGTGGAATCAGGGAGCCCACGGCACCTCCTGCCCACTTAGACTCTGCAGGTGTGGGCTATCTGGCAGCGCCGGCCCCCCTGGATACGTCTCCTCCCATCCAGTCCTCTGCCTCTCTGATCAAGGCCATCAGAGAGGAGCTGTTACGTCTGTCCCAGAAGCAGGCAGCTGTGCCCAGCTACCACAGCTGAAGTCCCGGTCTCCGGCCTCCGGTCTCCGGTCTCCGGCTCTGACCAGTCATGCCACTGACCTTCTCTTCCTGCTTCACCTAACCCCACAATGCTTCCCATGGAAGTCCCTGGAGCTGTACAGCAGAGAGAGTTTCCTACTGAACTGAAGTGAAGAGGAGGCTGATGACATTTGGAACTAATTCGACTGCACATTGTAAAAAAAAAAATGTAATGGCTGAAAAATAATGAGATGAAATCAGAGACAGTGTTAGGGAATGAAGAACGAAGCTTTTGTTTCTATCCTGCTCTTCATTTGAGGATCAGGAAAGAGTCACCTTCTGGCAACCACGTAACCACCTACAGGACATTTTAGTATTCCATGTCTTTTTGTTTTTTGTGTTGCCTTCACAGACAGAAATCCACTGAGACGCATGTCTTAGTTTCTTTACTACAACTACCATTTATGTACTTACTGTTTTTTTTTTACGGATCATTAACCTCTTTCACGCCATCAGGTGCTACATCTGTTTTCTGCCATGATGAGCCATGCTATGCCTTGACACTGTGATATAGTTCACCTGACCATGTCTACTGTTCAAGCCTAGAGGAAGGTCACAGGTCACAACCAGCAGATCAGTTCAGATAGCAGGCAAAACAAGGCAGGAATACACAATTACATGGAACCCCTCTACCTTTTCATTCCTTACTTACTGCAGTAAATACAGTGTTAGTCCGGGGTGATATGTTTGACCAATTAACTTACAATACGTACTTGTTTTATCATGTTGAAGTCCTGTGTTGTACCTTTAATTTATGTTTAAGAAGTAATTTACAGGAGAAAGTTGCCTTTAAGAAATCTAGAAACGTCGTTTTAGAGGCAGGTTTTTACAAATCAGTGAAGATACATACTTGACAGTTATGGACAGTTCGTACTGTATATGTCAGTATTTGGTTGTAACTTAATGCACTGTAAGCAGACTACTTGGTACCGCTCAGGTCTTTCAAAAAGACATTCTCTGAAGACAAATCAGTAGAAAGACACTTTTAAAGGTCACATGGAAGATCTGTAAATTAGAAAAAGTCCGCAGAGTTCTGTTTAACACTTTCAGTATCCGCTCTTTGCTAGGCCACCATCTCCTTTTTTATGCAGTATTTAAAGTTTGTTCTGCCTTTTTTTGGAGGGATGGAAATAAACTGTACTAAAATGATCATTTACGTTTTAATTGCACAGTTTATACTTTTTAAGATGTCTTGTTATACCTTTCCTCATTTAATTATGTTGACCTAGATTTTAGGTTGTGTACTGGTTGGACTTCATACAAGGTTACATTTGTCTTTTGCCATGACAATCCTCCAACATGATTCTCTGGTCAATTATTTAAGTTAAATAAAAGACATAAATATGGATTTAATATTTTCAAAGCAGGGTTGGAATAATGTTTTTGGATTGTGACAGATCATAAGTGAGCATGCATCCCATGCCATGTGCCTTTTTGGACTTAATCCTGTATTAATGTCAGCTTTGACAACCAAAATCCCAACAAGAACCGGTCTAAATATGAGTAATGCTGATTTGTTTGTACGTTGTGAATTACATGCAGTAACATCGCAGCGGTCGCAGTTTCAATGTACGTTCTGGTTCTCCATGTTACCTTTTGTTCATGTCTTGTTATGATGTCACGCTGTATGCCTCCATCTCCTGGATCTGTACTGTAACTACATCTTGTGTCCATTTCCAGATGGTTTTGTGTGTGTGTATTTTTGTTGTTTCTTTTTAATACTTTTCTACATTGTGAAAACAACCTGTTGGCTGGCCCAACTTCACATTTGATTCTTATTGCATGTTTAATCATTGTACGTTTTTTCTGTTTGTTTTTGGGCATGCCATTTAAAAATCTTCAAATATAAAAAAATGTAACAAAGTGTGTTTGGACTATATGAAAATGATCAAAGTCAGAATTAGATTAGATCAGATTTGATCATCTCCGTTTGGAGCTGAATCGCACTCGTCATGTCAAGCCGGTGTTGTAGTTACTCCAATCCACCAGCAGGTGTCAGCACATTGTAAGGAAACAAACTAACTGCAAATGATGTAGGCTGTTCCCAGACATGATGGTGATAGAAAGGTCTGTAAGAGATGTATATTTATGGCTTTATGCATGTGGCTGTGGTCATGGAAGAAGCTCTTCCTGCTCATTTGCTGGGTTCTCCCTCATCCAATCACAGGATCTAAAGCCTCAGGATGATTCTGCTAAACGCTCAGCAAATCTCTTGAACTGACTCTATGGGGGGTTGACCAGATTTACGTAACACATGCGTATAAAGTCAGCATTCCGACTCCAGATCATGGCATTTCTGTCAGAGCTCCAAACTAAAAACATAAAATCCTAATGTGAAGTTTTTATTGCTCCGAAATTCCATTAACAGACAATCGCAGCAGTCATTTTTTCTTTTTTTTGGTTTTATTTCCAGTTTCACGCACAGTAGATTATTTCCCAACAGGAAATAAACTCTTTATCACATTACAGCCTGCGTCAAGAAGCAAAAATGGCAACTTCTCTCACCTGATTCGGCTAAAATAAACAGAAATTTCCTCCACTGATTCATCACCTTCTTCATTTTCCTTCAGATTTCTTGCAGCACCTGATTCTGCTGTTATCTCTCTGTCTGTTTTGTCATCCCTGTTTCTTGTTCCCCTGCATGTGCTCTCTCGCTGCCTCCTTTAAATGTGGGGTCCTCGCCCCCCTCCAGCCAGTAATCCTGTCTGCATGTTGTCCAGCTTGGCCCATCATAGCACAACAAGAGCACACCCAGGAGTTAATCTGGATCATGATGGTAATCACTGCCAGGGTGTCCAGCCTGTAGGAGGGTATTGTCCACATAGGGAGGAGTTAAACCGGCAGTTCTACCCACTGACCTTGGAGAAAACCGGGAGGGAGGGAGGAGGGAGCTGAGAAGCACGGAGAAGGAGGCATTAGCACACTGACAGAGTTTCAGCTCTGCAGATCTCTCCCTCTGTCTTCACTCTGCCAGGAGGAGGACGAGTGTGACGGATGAGAGGAGATTTATTCACATCAGCTCGTCATTCATTGTGAGTATTTGTGTGTGTGTCTGTGTGTATTTGTGTGTAATGAGAGTCACATCTCAGGAATTTCTATATGCAGTGAGGAGCAGAGAGGGTGTCCTTCCACACTGTTTGTCTTTAAAGTAAGGTATGTGTTCGCTCCTAGTAGCAGAGACATGAGTGGTGCCTGTGCACCATTGTGTGTGTGTGTGTGTGTGTGTGTGTGTGTGTGTGTGTGTGTGTGTGTGTGTGTGTGTGTGTGTGTGTGTGTGTGTGTGTGTGGGTGTGTGTGTGT